>LPNX010012783.1:36231-110095 GCA_001517045.1 Pseudotsuga menziesii
TCGAGCCAGGCGAGGGAATCATGATGGAATACTACTGGAATATTGGCCAGAACTCCAACAACATGGCTGAGGCTTACGGACTATGGCAAGGGATCAAACAGTTACAAAAAGAAGGCGTGGAAGAGGTCATGGTGTTTGGTGATTCCAGACTAGTTATTCAAGCAATGAATGGGGGCGGAAGCGGCAAAAATGAAGGCATAGCCAGACTGATAAAAAGGATTAAAACCAAGGCCAGAAGGTTCAAGAAAGTCACATTCCACCATATTCTAAGGGAGCTGAATGATCGAGCGGACAAAGCAGCCAATAAGTCGATAATGATCGGACAGAATGATCTTGTAATTAATTCAATATTAGGCTTTGATATACCTCCCTAATTCGACCTGTTTTAAGGAGAATTAAGTGAATGTTGTACTGAAAATTTTACAGCAATCCAATTGCTGGTCCTATCATAATAACATAACCGTTTTTTTTAAAAAAAAAATTACTTTAGGTTTGTCTCTATACGTCTCATCAATTCAATCCACATCGAATCTATTTATTTAATTTAGTTTTTGAGTTTTCTTTGTAATAATCTCCTCCTTATCTTAAATAAATTGCTACTCCTTAATTTCAATCTTTCACATTGTTACTCAATTTCAAATCTTTCAATCGCCATTCAAAGAAGTTTTATGGCCAACAAAAGGCATATACATACAATGAAACAAGTAGAATATAACTCAGCTTTGTCTCATTAGACTAAAGTTACCAATTAGATTTAGTCTTAGGTACAATTCCCTCTCATCATATTAAAGCTACCATTTAGATTTAGTTTAGGTACAACTCTATCTCATCATATTAAAGTTACGAATTAGTTTTAGTTATGGTTCCTTTACAATCTATCTAGTCAAATTCATGAACATCATCAAAGGCAAAATCCTTTCAATATCCTTGCTCCTACATAACATGAATAAAAAATCCATTCATGGCCAAACATAGTAATAGCGATGAGGACAACATGAGAGTTGTGCAAGAGACTTGACAAGGAACCAAAGTTGTAAATAGGTAAATTTCTAATTTGAAATCAACTTTTCATGGCATTGGAGGATTCTTTTACAGTACAAATAATGAAATCGCATACCTTTATAAATAAACAAATTTCATGAGAGATAATTGCTCTTAATTTCAATCAAATTTACATATGACCTCAATGCAACCCTAAAGTCAAATCGAAGACTTAACATTCCATGCTAACATGAAAGCTGGAGGAAATTTAAAAATTTCAACAAAGATACTTAAAACCCTTGTAGAATTCATCTTATAAGGCAACAAAGTTCAAATCAAGCTCTTTCTATAATGGTTGCTTTCACTTACTGCCTCCAAGTCCCTCCTCTTCTTCGATTTCATGGTGAATCAGAAGGATTTAAATTCCTCAACCATTCAAGGGAAAGCACCTACTCTACTTAGGCTTGTTTCCTCTATCAGTGGTTTTTTTACGAGCGCTTGAACAATGAATTTTCCCTGGAAAGAGGTAATTTCTTTGGATCAACTAGGGAAGTGAATTGCCTCGCTTACCGTAACGGAACCAACTGCAACAAGTTACCCTAAGCCGCTAGCACAATGTAACAAGTGGAAAGCTACCAGGAAACGAAAGCAAACCTTATCTCTGAGGTAGGATTTTTTGCCTAAAAGCATGAACTGAACTAACTATTTAAGGATTTATTTCTTTTCGTGAGCCTGGTTTCATGCATTCTTAGATAATAATAAAAATTAATAAATATATAATATATTCTTGGTATTGGGAGCTATAATCCTCTATTTACAAGCTACTCTTAAGTCACCTTTCCAAATATATTTGCTAGAGGTGTCGTACCACCCCCCCCCCCCTATATCTCCATGCACAAAATAAACTGAGATCGACAAGAAATAAATTATGGGGCTGGGAATACCTATCTTATAAGTAATTAAGTCCCAAGTTGAGTTCAAAGCCGTTTGCAGTCAAAAGCTTAAGCACATATCAAGGAGGTCCAGAAATACCAAGAGTTTTCTTAGGAAACTAAAGATCATCGTTCAAGGCTCCGATACTGTCAAACTAAACCGCAATTTCAATAGCTAAACCCATCTTGACCTAGTACAATAAATAAAGATAATATCAAAGCAAAATACAATTATGCCTAAGAATAGCAGACAACTCTAATTAAAATAAAAGAAATGCACATTTGGTTTTACCAATTTTCACAAAAATTAGGTTCGGACCACAACAAATAATTGCCTTTATGTCGATACAATTCACCCCCAGAAAAGCTATTTTTATCCTGGTAGACATATCAGTCAACATGCCTCGATGACCAACTCTCTGTGATTGGAAGGAGGAAGAGAAGGAAATATGGAAGAAGAATTTAAGAACCAAACGAATAATGCAAAAGAAAACAAATGTCGAGGGATTTAAAGGTCGAATCTATACAAGAGATCGTGAGTTTGAAGCTCGCCGCTAACAATAGAGGCTTTGGAGAAGGGTTTGGATCGATTGAATGGGGAATCCACCAAATAACCCTTTTACACACCCGAACAGTGTTGGAATTTTATTTTGTCTATGCCCTTTCAACTATTCTTTTTTAACGTTTTGAACTTTTATCTTGCTAGTCCCATAACGTTTTAGTGAAAAAATTACCCTTCAACAATGAAATTTAAAAAAAACATACCCTTTAATAAAATGTTTTTATTAAATAATTTAATTTATAATTAAAAGATATGTTTTTACTAAGGAGTTTAATTTTGGAGTTGTCTAACTAGGAGACTTTTTCATTTCCTGGTAATCGGATTTTGCTCAACCTCCAGCAACACCACCATCAATCTCTGTAAGCAGAGTCACTCCCGTCTAATGCCCCCATGACCCACACTTCTCCTGTGTCAAATCCACTATCTATCACCCTCCATTCAAACTACCTCCTGCCGCACTCTCATATTTGCAAGCAAAATGAAATTGTTGTTGTTGCATGTGTTGTTTGTATTCTTGAGGCCTTAGGATTTGGATTTGAAGGCAGCGGAGGCAAAGCGGTACCATGGGTTTTACAGAAACAATTGTTTGCAAGTGGAGTTTCTAGTAACCTCTGCCCTTCACAAAGCCATTCAAGGAGACCCAGAAACGGTGCTTCAGTCATGCACCTCCAATTTCATTTCTACAGAGTCTAATGAACTCATAGTGGAAGGTAAATCTAGTCAGGGAATTGATATTGTCTGTAGTGAGGCCTGCTTCAGCTGATCCAAATGGACGTGCATGGGAGACATTCCCTTGCTTGAGAAGCTTCCAGACATCTAAGAACAATTGAAATTTTTTCTTTGGCTTGAAATCATAAATCTATAAAAATATTTGATGCATCATTATATTACAAGATTCTCGCTTATAAAACTTTTACCTCATTGGCAAAATTGTAGATGTTAAAATCTATTTTGGATTGATTGTAGCCAATTTCATGGACAAAAGAAACAACTCAGAAAACAAAATGTTAAAACTGAGTGGAAACGACAGTTCAAGTCATCAACCAACCAAGAAGATAGTTAGGGAAAACGCCATTGGCTAGGAAATAGTGCTATTGGCGACATTGTGTAGTGAAAGATGTGAAGAGTAAGAACTATAATGAATTCAATTTTTATGGAACATATATTAAGCCTAAACGTAAATATATGATGGGAAGAGTTCTTAAGGCCACCTGCCTACTAAGACAATATTAATCCTGCATATGATCCTTTAAAACCATTTGTCTCCATGCCCATGCTTCATTGGAGCAGTAGACAGGGTTGTTCAACAATACTGTTGTTATATATTCTTGTAATCGCACCTAGTGGGGCCAAGCAATAAAAAAAATTGTAAACTTTGCAGCAGAGATGGGGTGCTCGAGATGCATAGTTAGCTCCATTATTAAGGTACCAAATGCTATTGGGGCTTACTGAACTTATGGTCTACGGATTTAGTGAGAGTAGTTTATGGGCCATTTGTTTTTCATATGTTACCTCTACTTAGAGTTGAAGAAATAGGGGTTCAATCAAGTATAAGTTTGTTTATACATACTTTAACAAAGCCGTCATGAAATTGGAGGGGCATGACTGAAGCACCGTTTATGGGGTCTCATTGAATGGCTTTGTGAAGGGCATACATAGGTTACCAGAGGCTCTTCTTGCTAACAGTTGTTTCTATAAAACCCACGGTACAACTTAGCCTCCGCTGCCTTTAGATCCAAATCCGAAGGCCTTAGGAATGCAAACATTACATGCAGCAGCAGTTTCATCATTTTGCCTGCAAATATGAGAGTGGGGCAGGAGGTCATTTGAATCGAGGGTGGTAGATAGTGAACTTGAGGTCACGGTGCTGTGAAAAAGTGTGGGTCCTGGGGACGTTGGATTCAAGTGTGTCTCTGTTAACAGAGACAGAGATAAACGGTGGTGTGCCGGAGGCCAAGCGAAATTCGATCGTGGAAAGGTGAAAAAGTCTCCTCGTTAGACAACTCCTTTAATTTCCAATTAAAATATAACATACACTCATTTACCTTTTCAGGTTGATCATTTGTTTTTAAAATTGAGGATGGAACAAAATAACCTACTAGCAGTGACACAAAGAAATCAAAAGTAACATGTGCTAATATTATGCATATGAAGTACATTAAGTGATAAACTTAAGAAACAAACAAAATGTGGAACCTAGAATCATTTCCAAAGGTTAATGTCAAGCCACATGTAATGCAACATACAAAATTTTGCAAGGTTAACATGTTGTGTTAATGGTGTTGATATGTGTTATACCTGTTACACTAATTCTATAATTCTCTTAACATAGATAGATTCAGAGACCCCATCTTTCAACTCCCAATTCTTCCAGGTTAAAAATGATATAATACATCCAACTTTGGATTTGGCTACGCAATTTGACTCCATTTCGTTTAATCATTTCCTACGATCTCTACATAGAAACACGTACTATCTAGCTTCTCTTGCAGTACAACTTGATGTAGCAAATATTAGTTTACAAGGGGGCGGTCTAGTTCCTACCCTCTCCATTGAAAATTAAGTATCATAAGGTGGTGATGGACATATGGACACCATCGAAGGTACAAGAGGATAGGCATGAAATCCACCTATTATGCCTCCATCCATTTGTTTCAAAGCAATGGAAGAAGGAATTATTAGGATGGTGAAAAGGGTTTTCAGTGTTGTAGGATTTGTATCCCATAGTCTCCTCTAGTTTTAATTGACTCGTTTTGGTTTTGTTCCGGGTTGAAGGGAATGTCTTAGATCAAAGGGGACGTTAGTGACTCTGTTGTTTGTCTTATCAATCACTATTATTTTTCATTATAGCAATGGCACAATCAAGGAATGTATAACATTGTGTAATGTTTGGATGGGTAGATATACAATGGGATATTAAAGATTATGATAGGGGACTAACGGAATCCAAGCACAAGGTGTCCAATGAGGAATTGAAGTGGAGCGACTGACATTCAAATTGGGAACATGCTTTATGGGTAGAAGCTCACGAGTGAGCAAGGCACGACATATAGATGAGAGGGCAAATGTAAAGTGATGTTATTTCACAATGACAACTATCTTATTTCACCTGCGATGTGAAATATGGAAAAATCGATTAAGGAACGCGTGCATACCTAAGACCTTACTGCAACTACTATGGTCAATAACTTCTTCAAATTCGGTTGGAGCTTTAGCATGTATCCTTACTGTGCTCTTTTGCCAAACACTGGTAAAAAATATTGAACTATTGTAGGATAATCATGTGCATATGGAAATAAAAAGGGGAGAGGAAATAGAGCATTCACTAACCTGAGAAGGAGAAGTAGAAGTAGATTTGAGCTCTACTGGTGCAGAATCTCGCGCTCATCTCTTGATTAGGAGCCTCCAAGTTCTCTCCAGTGTTTTGTTTTTCTCCATTGCACGAAGTTCAACTATACAGTGAATTTTCCAAACCCTAAACTCAATTTCCAACCTACGTGAGTTGATATTAAATGACCAAAACCCTGATTTCACACCGCATTCAACCAAAATGCTTCTCAAACACAAAGAAACCCACTTTCCTCCCGCCAAAACAAAAAAATTGGCACCAATTAGAGCTCCTATCACACTGGTAGTGAAGTCATAACTCCATTGAATGTCCACATAGTCGGGTTGAATTCCTACATAGTCCATCTCGATCTCACTGCACTTCATAAACCAACTCCTCCATCGATCGAGCTTTAACCTTGGTTGCATATTACTCATTGTACTGTTATTTTCTTAACACGGGTCTTATATTGCTTTGAACTCGCAGACGCCTGACCAAATATAAGGTTCCAAAATCAGTTTTCTCGACATGCAATCCAGGTTTTGCTTTGCTTTGTCATGTTTATGATTTTTTGATATTTTATTTTTAACACTATAAATTGTATTTTTTATATTTCATTTTATTTTTATTTATAATATTAAAAATTGCTTTTTATAATAAATTTTATTTTGCATTGTTATTGTTATATATAGTATGCATATATTAAAGTTTTATTTTTGCGTTATATATATATAATTTTTACATATATATGTGAGATTTTGTTTTTTTATTTAATTTTTATTTACAATATTATATTATAAATATATTTTATAATATTTTAACATATATTGTTTGTGTTTTTATATAGTAATTTTTATTTTATTTTTCCATACATACATATTCTTAGCTCTCTCATTTGCAATCCTTTTTTAATCCCTTACATACGTTAGATAATGCAAGGAGCATGGCCAAAAGGGGCTTAATTGAAGTTAAATAGAAATAATTTTAGATAGAAAATTGGACATGATAGTAAGACGTCATGTGATCCTCAGTTTGAAGTGGATTCTTGTTATAATTAGAGCAACTAAAGATAAAGAGCGTGTATCGGTTTACTTCATTACAAATAGAAATATAGACCTATATTTCTTACCTCTTGAATTAGCAATTAACTGACCAAGAGGTTGCAACATATTCATATATTTTGCATTGACAGATCTCCTTGTTTGAAATCCCATTAATTTGAAATCCAATTGACCAGGTAAATTGACAGGAGGTGATGTTGTGGGAGCAGCTAGCTAGACGGTGTGACCCTGATTGATATAGTACATGGTCGTTACAAAATTATGCCTATGAAGATGTATGACGTTAATGATGGGTATAATAATTACGTTGCTAGTCAACATATCATGTAGATGATACTTTTGGTGTTTAATTCAATGTTATACGTCGTTATATGATCATGTAAATTGTGTCACGGCTCGAATTACAAATTTTTACATGCATTGTCTATGTCGAGTGACACAATTTACATGATCACTTGTGTCTCCAAATCCATGATCTACAATGTTACACTTTACTAAATTTTAACACTCCAGATGGATTTGGAGACCCCTTTGATCCCTTAAAAGAGGCCTCCAAAAAGAGATTCGGAGACCCCTTTTAAGGGGTTAAAGGGGTCTTCGAAACCATCTGCAGTGTTAAAATTTAGTAAATTGTACAAATTTATTATCAAAATTGTAATTTTCCATTGTCGGAGTGGCACAATTAAAAATGACCAAATAAATGACCAATTGTTATGTGGTCATTTTTAGTTTAAATCTTATCCCGTGACCAAATTGGTCATTTAGTTTGGTCATTTTTTGTTTAGTTCTTATCCAATGACTAGATTGGTCATTTATCTTGGTCATTTTTAGTTAGCTCACTTAAAATTTCTCAATTTTGGTCATTTTTCCTTTGAAAAAACGATGGTGACCAATTTTTTTGGTCACCTGGTCATTTATCTCTCATTTTGTACTAGTGATTGGAATGATCTAGCTGAGAAGTACAATAGTGGATTGGTCTTAGATGGGAGTTGCATGGTCGATGCAGGCCCAAGATTGTTTTGGGCTTCAAAACGACCTCGAAAGTTTAGGACCCAAAAAACCGTAGAAAAACTAGTAGAAATTTGCCAAAATGGAAAATTGTTTTAAGCCAATGGAATAGGTGGGTGGCCACTGGTATCCATTTGGACTAGTCCTCTCCCCTTAGGAAGAAATGGTGTCCATTGCATTAAGTTCCCCCATCAAATGGGGAAAATTTTGTTGAAGTTGACTCCTAGTGAGCCACTTGCTTTGGTGGAGTAGCTGCTCTACTTTGACAACATGATATAGTTGGATCTTCTGCTGGAGGGTTCCCTTAACTTGTTTGTCCAAGATTCGATTAGTGGTTTTATTTTTCATGCAGTGAGGGTTAATCTCTCAATTTTTTTTCCACCTCTAATGTGTCCAACAATGGTGGACAATATGGGCGAAGGAGCTCCCAATTAAACACTTGGTGCAAGCCAAGGAATGGAGGAATGCTTAATTCAAAGGCATTCTCACCGACTACCATGGTGATGATGTACAACCCATATTGAAGTGGATGAAGCTTGCAATGGGGTCCTATGAGCCTCTCTTTTTGCAATTGAAACCATTCCTTATCACCCACCGATAACTTCTATAGAACCCGATGTTGGTCATTTCGTTGCTTGTACTTGGTATGGGATTTTTTCAAAATGTCATGGACCTGTTGGTGGATTTGTTGGATTCATTCAACAAATATGGTGGCCTTATCGACCTCAGTATGAGCATGGGAGATTCCTCCTGTGTGGATGCAATGGGAAGAGCTACATCAATTGGGGCCAATGGTTGAAAAGTTGGGAACGCCTTAAAAGGCTTGTGTCCAGTAGAGATATGAAGGGATCTTTATAGTTGTGCTAAAAATATGGTAGACTCTCATCCCATGTGCGGGGATGTTTGGAATTGTACATTCTCAAAATATGCACAATCATCCAGCTGACTACCTCTGTCTATACATCGTTCCGGGAGTGGAAGGCAATTGGTTTGGTGAGCTTGGTATCCATCAATGACCATAGGATGGACCAGAAGGTGCTTAGGAACCCGCTGTCCTGATCTATAATGATAGTCTGTGCAAGCCCAAAATGAACCCAAACATGCTCGAAGAAGAGCTTAGCAGTGGATTTGGCAGATATGCTCTTCTTACAAGTTGTTGGAATGTCCATCTTAGAGAAGTGATCCACGACCACAAACACGCAGTCATTACCATGCTTGGTTAAAGTTAGTCATGACATGTAATAAATGGGTATGGATTCCCACAACCCATTGGGAGTAGGAAGACGGGTGTGCAACCCCTTCTTCTTAATGGCAGGCTTTGCGATGGAGTAGGCAGTGCATGATCTAATATATTTATCGACATCTTGTCGAAGCTTGTGCCAACAAAAATACTTTTGCAATACCACCACTATCTTTTCGGTGCCAAAGTGCCCTACTACCCAACTGTAATGCGCTTACCAAATCATCTTTGCATGCTTGCTTGAAGGAACATAGAGATGGCCTAGGTGGCATAGCAATCCTTCCTGGAGATGAAAGTTTAACGCTGGTGTGCCTGCACATAGTGCTTTATAGGTGGGAGAAAATTCAGGATCAATGTCATATAGTTGAGGTCACTCAGAGGTCTTGTGGCCATAAGAGTTGAGCACCGTGGTCAATGTTGCTATTGTAAGTCGATTAAGGCAATCAATGACTCGATTGGTGCTACCCTTCTTATATTTAATGTTAAGGTGGAATTGCAACAAGTATATGGACCAATTTTGGTGGCAGTCATTCTATAGCTTTCCTTGTGTTTGCATGAACTGCAGGGGCCTGTGATCAATGTGGATGATTATCTCTTTACCTAGGATGTAATGCTTCTATTGGCGATAGACTTGGAAAATGGAATACATTTCCTTATCATAGGTGGGGTACTTACAGACTGCATCTGAAAGCGTCTCACTATGATATGCTATTGGATGGCCATGTTGAGTGAGGACTGCGCCAACATCATAGTTCGAAGCACATGTCTAAATTTCAAAGGGTTGTTGTATATTTGGTAAGGTAGGATGGGCGCTGAACATAAGCGCTAGTTCAAATCTTCAAATGCTTGTTGTTGTGGCTTGGACCCTATAAACTTCGCCTTAGACCCGCCTTTGGTCACCTGACTAAGGGTCTAAGAAATTGTAACACTGATTCCATGTGTTATGGAAGAATCTGTATCCAGATAAAGAAGAGATCCATCTTCATAGTAAATAATACATATTGAATCAAATGATTGATGAATTTTACAATTGAAAGCTTGCCTTTAAATATGGCTTAGGCACCTATTGGGAAGAGTAGTGTCCTCTTTACAGTAATAGTAATTATTAATTTATATATTGTTTATGTGTTATGTATTTATCGTTGTTATTAGTATTATGTATTTATCATTATCATCATCATTATTATTATTTGTGTAACGTTGCCCTTCCCTTAAGGGAAGCTTTGTCCTTAAAGCTGCGAGTGTTGATGCTCTTTTAATATGGGTTGTGTTTGAAGCGCTAACTTGAACACTGCAATCATGAATGAATTTCGTTCTATGGACATGATTATGGAACTTGTCTTGCAATTATTTTTGCTTAAGTGGAGAGTTTTTGAAACAATACAACTTGTACTTATTGGTTTTCCGGGTCATCTTTTGGATTCCATTTATGAAGAATGGTGGATCTTAACTTCCACTTTTTGCACTAGTTGTGTATCCTACATATGTCATTGTAACGGAAATATTTTTAAGAGATGTTCCTTGACCTTGGAAATCAAAGTGATGGTTATCCTTAATTGCGTGGAGTTTAAAGACATCAATGTGAGCCTTCTTAGTTTCCTCTAAACATATTATTGTATATGGATTCCATCTTACAACTTTAGAGAGTGTGCACTTTAATGTTAACCATCTCAAATTTGTTTGGTGGTTGTTACATGAATGAAACACATTTAAACCGACGTCAACTTGATTGGAAGTCTTTATGTCATTTACTAGTTTTCTCTAAATCAAAGCATCCATGGCTTCTTCATTGACTTGTAGTGTCCTTGAATTCCTCATTATTGTATCCAATACTTCAACCTTTGAGCAACATAAATTTTGTTCATCTATCATTACTTGCTTAATAGGACTACCTAAACATGTGGATGCAATAACTATTGTGTCATCTGGTTTGAAAGCAATGGTCCCACTATATTCAACATCATTTTGAATGTAAGTAATAGTTGGCAAGAGCAACATGTCTGCATAACTATCTACACTTTTGTTTGTAGAACCATCATCAATTCTTCCATCCTGTTTAATTAGGTATTGACTACTTTCACGGTTTCCAACTCCATAAATAAGATCTTTAGATGTATCTGGAAAAAGTGGTTGAGAACATTGTGCAAAGTGCTTTTTTCGTTACACCCGTGGGCACATTTTCATCGTTATTGACATGAAAACCTGATGGTGATGTGGAACTAGTTGTGTTATTCAATTTAATGTCCAAGACATCAATTCCATCACTTTCATGTTCTTTACCAGGTTTTTCTTGCAAACTTAAAAAATTGGATTGGGATTTAATTTCCAAGCCTTCGTCTTGGGAGGCCTCTAGTTCGCGTTGTTGGCTTATTTCATTGAAGGTCTTGTCAACAACTTTTTCATTCGATTGTTCCTTACAATCAAGTATTTCTTCAATTTTTCCTCATAAACCGATCAAAGATCTCATCCAATTCTTCTTTAAATGACTTCATGGTTAATGCAAGAGTTTAATAGTTGACTAATAATAAATCCAATTAAATATTAAAAAATATTGATAATAATAATTATTATTTTATAAATAATAGTTATATTATACATATATAGTTTTTTTTGGGTGAACGTGGGAATTAGGGCTTAATAAAACCTTGTGTGGTTTATAAAACCAAGGGTTGGTTTTATAAACCGTATGTTGTTTTTTTTGTTCTTTCTTATGTCCCCTTTTTATGAGATCTTCTTCTCTTATTCGTTTCTTTTAATTCTTCTTTTTCTTTTTTTCTTTTTTCCTTTTTACTCTTTTTAAAAACTTTCTTTCCTTTTTTACGAAATAATTAATTAATTCAAATTGATGGCCCAAAACCAAATTAGACAAAGTCTAAATAATGGCCAAAGGCCTGAAATCAAGCCCAAGAAGGGGCTATGATACCATTGTAACACCGAGCCCATGTGTTATGGAAGAATCTGTATCTGGATAAAGAAGAGATCCATCTTCATAGTAAATAATACATATTGAATAAAATGATTGACGATATTTTAGAATTGAAATTATGCCTTTAAATATGGCTTACGCACCTATTGGGAGGAGTCGTATCCTCTTTACAGTAATAATTATTATTAGTTGATTATTAATTTATATATTGTTTGTGTGTTATGTATTTATCATTATTATTAGTGTTATGTATTTATTATTATTATTATTATTTGTTTAACAAAAGTATTAGAGAAACCCAAGACAAACTTGCGATAGAAGTTGACAAGGCCTAAGAAGCTACGAATCTTTATGAGAATTGTTAGGGTTAGCCACTGGCGAATGGATCAGATCTTGGTTGGATCCACATGCACACCATATTCGTCCATGATGTATCCAAGATATTGAATCCTCTCCATGCCAAATGAGCACTTCTATAGATTGGCATATAACTTGTGTTGTATTAGGGTGTTGAGGACTCGATGGATATGCTGCAAATGTTATGCCCACATTTTGATGTAGATGAAGATATCTTCTAGATATACGACCAAAAAAGAACTAGTGAATGGTCAGAGAATATCCTCCATCATCCTCATGAAAGTTGTTGGAGCATTAGTCAAGCCGAAAGTCACGACCAACTAGTTGATATTTGAAGACAGTCTTCCAAAAATCAGTTTGCTCAATTGGCACTTGATGATAGCCAGAATTTAGATCAATCTCACTAAAATATTTGACACCCTTTAGCTGGTCAAGAAGGTCATATGTCTGAGGAATGAGATACCAATTCTAGACTGTGATTTTGTTCAAAGCTCTGTAATCAATATAGAGTCAACATTTCCCATTCCTTTTTTTGTACCAACACAATTGGACTCCCATAAGGTGAGGAGTTGGGTTGAATATGCACTTCATAGGTTAATTCTTGAATTTGGCATTTTATTTCTTCATTTTCAATGAGCGAACACCTATATACCGTCCTATTAGGCAAAGGCACCATGTAATGTCCTCTTCTAATTAAGCACCAAAACACCTACTAACCTACTTAATTTCCATAGGTTCGAGCGGGTACTGCATAAAAAGGGAATTGACTGAGGACATTTGATACTTAGAACAAATCGGGACACTCATTCAGTATTAAACTCATCAGTTTGATAAAAGAAGCCTTATTTCCTTAGGCTTAAAGTCAATATGAAATTCGAATTGCATGCATGTAAAAGTGAAGCGTAAACCCTAAAATGTCATGCAAACCCTAAAAGTAAATGCTATTCTATTTAAGAAGGGTTATTAGAACAAGGAGGGAATCTTTGATTATTATTGTTGATTTGGAGTTTTGGAGCAGCAACAGTTGGGGTTAAAGACGGTGTCTTCAACTAACAAGGGTTCGACATTGAAACTATCTTCCCTAGTCTCTTTTAGGATACGCCATCTAGGTCTATTATCAACATTCATCTTATTTATCTGTATCCAGTGATTCAATATCCATAGGAAGATTGTTTGTAGGTCCATGTGTGCAGCTAGGGAATAATTGGAAAACCCTAGAAGTATTCGTTGGGTCTCTAAATCCCAATTTATCTTCCGCATATTAGCTTCATCTTCATCAACAGGGCCACTCCACTACATAGAGTGATTATCAGTTCTTAGTTTTCTCCTCTGGAGCAGTTATCAGCAGATTCGTGAGGTAGGGGCGTGAGCACCCAGAAGGAAGATCAATTCACTAGGGGTCTTGGAGAGATCGGAATCTCTGCATGCACTGGTCATTTTATTCGGGGAGGAGATACCATAATTCCTGCAAAGTTCCAACTGCATCAGACACCTCCTTCACCAAAAACGTCACCTGTAGTTGGGAGAGGGTTTCCTTTGCTGTTGGGGGTTTACACCAGGAAGGGAGCACCATCACATCACCCATCCAGCACCATATGCATGCAGCTTATCTTTGGAGTATTATCAGCTTGTTTATCAGTGGTAAGTGTACCACTTCTTTATGAAACTTTCCACCCTATAAATTCTCCAATTTTTCTATATTTTAGGGCATTTGGGCATGAGAATTTTGCATGCACTTTTTATTCAGCTTTTTTCATAGCATGAACTACATCTAAGTAGCAAAGAACCGTAGAATATTAGTTTGGGATATTACAATGGTATCAGAGCATGTTCCTTGCCGGTTGTGGGATTGAACATTAGAAGTAAATGAATACAGAAGAAGACACTTTTGTAACCTATAGGAGAAGGAAGAGTAGGTACACTAAGGAGTAGGAATTTGAGGATATCCAGTTAGAAGATACCAACTCAGACATGGACCCAACATGTATACACTCTAACAGAGGGAAAGGAACAGGAGAAGAGGAAGATAGGTTGGAATTTCGTAGCTTGGTGAATGCATTGAATAACCTAGCTAAGGGACAAAAGGAAGTATTGCATCCAATAAATAGATTGGCTCTAAATCCAGAACCGAGTCATAGTAGTATACCTCTTTCACCCATAGATAGAGGTCCCACCAGTAGTAGTGGGAAGCATGCTTACACTAACATGTAAAACACACCCCATATATATAACAAACCTTCCAGCATACTTACTATGCCTCATTTATTGGCAGATGTAGTAGCAGGACTAGTCATGCCACTAGAACCTAATGAACCATTTGAAGCTTACTGACATGAGTATAGGGATTTGGGAGATGAAATCCATGCAGCAATGTCATTCTCAAACTTTTGCAATATGAAAAGTAGGAACCAGCCAAGAAACTTTAACAGAGGATTTACCTAGAATTATGAGTTGTAGAAAACCTTGGGCAGATTGGCCATCCCTAACTTTGACGGGACTCACAGAGTTTCAACGAGGATACAGGTCCAGAATTTGGATACTCACTTCCAACTCAACCCTATGATGGAGATAGATGCCATTAAATTGGCTACTTTACATCTAGACGGAGAGGCTCATGAGTGGTGGTACCATGGGCTAGTGACATTGGGTCACAACACCATCAGTTCCTACAACGAATTCACACAGAGGCTCATGGAGCAGTTTGACAAAAAAGACCCAGAGATACACTTTAGAGAGTTAGCTCAACTCAAACAGATAGGTAGTGTTGAGGCCTTCATATCAGAGCTCCAGAGAATTGCTATTATGGTAACAGGTGTGTTGGAGAGCAGATTGATTATGTTGTTTTCAAAGGCCTTGATAGAACCTTTGCGGGGGTGGGTGAAAGCCTACAGACCATCCACTCTATAGGATGCAATCAACAGAGCCATAGATCTATAATATCCAGTTCCGAAGAATAGGTTTCCACCTAAAACAAACTTCTCAATAAAAGACAAAGACAAAACCTTTTCAACAGGAATGACCAAACAAAACTTGGTTGGATGATAACACAAAGAAAGATTTGAGAAGGAAGAAATTGTGTTTCACTTGTCAGGAACCATAGGTTCCAGGCCACAGGTGCTTAAGGAAGGCCAAGGCCAGCTATATAGAGGTCTATTTAGACAATGAAGGGGAGGAATCCGAACAGGAAACAACATAGGAATTGAGGGATGTAGAGGAGGGATCACTCCAGGGAGACGCTCCTGAGGGAGTTATTGCTACATTATTCAGAGTACTTAGATTTCGCACTCCCAAGGTTAGAGGAGTAGTACATGGCCACAGGGTAGGTGTGTTGATTGATGGGGAGAAACCCACAACTTCATTGATTCAGCATGGGTGGCTAAGCGAGGTATTCAAACAGAGAAATTTGAGGGATCCACTGTAGCGGTAGCAGGTAATAATAGCATGGAGTGCAACTATTGGATTCCCAAACTAAATGTCACATTAGGGAACTACAATATGATAGACTCGTTTCATGTGGTGAATGTGGATGGCATAAATGTAGTCCTAGGGGTTCAATGGCTCTACTCAATAGGAAAATATACTACACATTACAGGGAAATGGAGATGAAATTCTAGGCGCAGGATGGAAAATAGATAGTTTTGAGGGGCATGAACACTTATCCCCCCAAACCAGTATCATCAAAAAGAGTGGAGGTCGTACTTAGACAAGGAGACATAGAATGGTCAGCGGAGTTCCTTGTCACTTTTAGAAAACCTCCCAATAACAACACCCAACATCCAACAGATATTCGGGCACTATTACAGAAACATGAGAAGGTATTCATGGATCTTCCAGCAGGTCGACCACCAGATAGGGGATTTGAGCATATTATGTGCATATTATTGAGTTGGAGGAGGGGACATAGGTAGTCATCACCACTCCATACAAACATCCCAAAAGATACAAGGAAGACATAGAGAAGACGATCAAGGAATTACTAGAACTAGGATATATTCGGTCGAGTTATAGTCCATTTGCATCGTCAGTGGCCTTGGTTAAAAAGAAAGATGGCACCTTACGGATGTGTATTGATTACAAAGAACTCAACAAGAAGACCATACAAAATAGGTATCCCATCCCCAAGATTGATGAATTAGTGGATGAGCTACGGGGTGCAAAATACTTTTCAAGGATTGATCTTCGATCAGGGTACCATCAGATCCGAGTAAGGGATCATGACATTTCCAAGACAACTTTCTGTTGCCACTATGGTCAATATGAGTTCCTAGTCATGCCTTTTGGACTCACCAACGCCCAAGCAACTTTCCAATCTTGCATGAACCACACCTTCAGGGCTCGGTTACGAAAGTATTTACTAGTATTCTTTAATGATATTTTAATTTACAGTAAAACTTGGGAGGAACATTTGAAACACTTGGATGAGGTATTGAGAATTCTAAAAGAACATTTGCTTTACGCGAAAATGTCTAAGTGTGAGTTTGGTATGAAGGAGATGTTGTATCTATGGCATATAATTAGAGCAGAGGGGGTACATGTTCATATGGAAAAGATTAGAGCTATCTTGGATTGGCCTACATCGAAGACAGTTACTGAACTGAAGGGATTCTTAGGCCTTTGCACATATTATAGGAGGTACATTAAGGGGTTCTATCAATTTGTCGCACCCCTCACTGATCTTACAAAGAAGGGGGCATTCACATGGACAGAATTGGCACAACAAACCTTTGAGAAAATGAAAACAATCATGAGTTCTTGTCCAATTTTGGAACTACCAGATTTCTCACAGCCATTCATAGTGGAGTGTCATGCTTGAGGGGAGGGACTAGGGGCGATACTGATGCAAAACCATCATCTGATTCCATTTGAAATATGGAAACTTAAAGATTATGAACGCCTCTACTCCATATATGATAAGTAGATGCTAGCCATCTTACATGCCTTAACTAAATTCAGACAATATTTGGTGGGAAGCAGGTTTAAAATCAAGACATATCACAACAGCCTCAAATACTACTTGGAGCAGAAAGAATTAAATGAGCGCCAACATAAATGGGTTAGCAAGGTACATGCATATGACTTTGAAATAGAGTATGTTAAGGGTAAGAACAATGTAGTAGTTGACGCTTTATCTAGATGACCAACCTCATTATCACTCATGAGTATATCCATGAATTAGAGCTCTCTTCTCTTAATGGAATATTCCAAAAACAAATTTGCTTGTGAGTTATTAGATGGACAGATCCAGGATGATAGGTACAAGATCATTGACAACATCATTTATTACAAGGGTAGGATATACCTCATCCCATAATCAACTTTAAAGAGGAAGATCATACATGCATTGCATGACTCACCATTATTAGGGCATCAAGGGTTCTTGAAGACCTACAGACAGATCAAAGAGAGGTTCTCCTAGAAAGGCCTCAAGGAGGAGGTAATACAACACGTTTGAGAATGCAGTATCTACTAGCATAATAAAATCGAACACACTCATCCGACAGGTTTACTTCAGCCATTACCTATACCAGAGCATAAATGGGAAAGCATCTCGATGGAATTCATTATAGGGTTACCCAAGGTACATGGACGAGACTGCTTATATGTAGTAGTAGATCGATTGATCAAATTTGCTCACTTCTTTGCTATATCTTCCGACTATTCAGCATCGCGGTTAGTCGACTTAATTTTCAGAGAGGTTTTCAGACTCCATGGGCTACCCAAAACCATTGTCAGTGATCATGACAATAAATTCACCAGTGCTTTCTGGCAGTTCAGATTGGTAGGGATAGAACTTGCTATAAGCACAAGTTATCATCCTCAGAGTGACGGGAAGACGTAAATTGTCAACAAGTGGATTGAGGGGTATATGAGAAACTATGTAGAAGGACAACAAATGACATGGATTAAATGACTACACCTAAGAGAATATTGCTACAATACTACCCACCACATATCTATTAAAATGACACCTTTCAAGGCTCTATATGGCAACGAGGCACTGAACTTTGTAGACTTGGATTTTGGAGACAACAGGGCACCAAAGGCAAAAGATTAGGCACAAGACAATCAAGATATTCTCAAGGTACTGAAAGAGAATCTACAGGCAACTCAGAATCAACAGAAGCTATATGCAGACAGACACAGGATTGAGAGGAGTTTTGAGATAGGAGATCTAGTATATTTATGGCTACAACCTTACATGCAATTCTCACTCAAGAAAAAGGGAGCGGAAAAGCTAAAACCTCGCTTCTATGGTCCTTACAAGGTAGTCAGGAAGATTGGAGAGGTAGCTTATGAACTAGAACTGTCAGAGGAAAACAAAATTCACAATGTATTTCATGTATCCAACCTCAAGAAAATAGTAGGGCAACACATTGCTCCATCCACTGAGTTCCCTCCCTTAGATGATGAAGGGCTTTTGGTACTGATTCCAGAGAGAATCCTGCAGGTGCAAGAAAGGAAACTCCAAAACAGTGTGATTTGAGAGTACTTGGTAAAATGGAAAGAATTACCTATGGAGGATGCCACATGGGAGGGAGAGTAGGTATTGCAGCATCCTAGTTTACAGTTGCTTGAGGACGAGCAATTTCAAGCGGGAAGGATTGTAATGTCCTCTTCTAATTAAGCACCAAAACACCCGCTAACCTACTTAATTCCCATAGGTTCGAGCGGGGACTGCATAAAAAGGGAATTGACTAAGGACATTTGATACTTAGAATAGATCGGGACACTCATTCAGTATTAAAGTCATCAATTTGATAAAAGAAGCCTTATTTCCGTAGGCTTAAAGTCAACATGAAATTAGAATTGCATGGATGCAAAAGTGAAGCGTAAACCCTAAAATGTCATGCAAACCCTAAAAGTACATGATATTCTATTTAAGAAGGGTTATTTGACCAAGGAGGGCATCTATGATTATTATTGGTGATTTGGAGTTTTTGAGCAGCAACATCAAGTGCAACAACATTAGTTGGGGTTGAAGACGGTATATTCAGCTAACGAGGGTTCGATAGTGAAACTATCTGCCCTAGTCTCTTTCAGGATAGGCCATCCAGGTCTATCATCAACATTCATCTTATTTATCTGTATCCAGGGATTCAACATCCATAGGAAGATTGTTTGCAGGTTCACGTGTGCAGTTGGGGAATAGCTGGAAAACCCCAGAAGTATTCGCTGGGTCTCTGAATCCCAGTTTATCTTCTGCATATCAGCTTCATCTTCATCAGTAGGGTCACTCCACTGCATTGAGTAATTATCAGTTCTCAGTTTGCTCATCCAGAGAAATTTTCAGCAGATTTGTGAGGTAGGGGCGTGAGCACCCAGAAGGAAGATGAATTCGCTAGGGGTCTTGGAGAGACTAGATTCTTTGCATGCACCGGTCATTCTCTTCGGGGAGGAGAGACCGTCATTCCTGCAAAGTTCCAACTGCATTAGACACCTCCTTCACCAAAACCGTCACCTTCAGCTGGGAGAGGGTTTCCTTTGCTGCTGGGCGTCAACACTAAGAAGGGAGCACCATCACATCACCCATCCAACACCATATGCATGCAACTTATCTCTGGAGTATTATCAGCTTGTTTATTAGCGGCAAGTGTATCACTTCTTTCTGAAACTTTCCACCCTATAAATTCTCCACTTTTGCTATATTTTAGGGCATTTGTGCACGACAATTTTGCATGCACTTTTTATTCAGCTTTTTGCACATCATGAACTACATATGAGTAGCAAAGAACCGTAGAATATCAGTTTGGGATACTACACACCCCGAGTGTCAAATCAATAGAATGCTTGACCTGACAATGTATGCACCCCATTAGGTGTGGTGAAGATGTCTATGTATGCTTCCACGATCTTGTCCACACGTTTATGTTGTGTAGAGGCAGTGGAAGTTGTTGTGATGTTTCGCTCACCCTCGTAACAAATTACGAAGAGGACACATTTCCCAGTCTGGGAGATCACCTTCCTGCACTGCTTAGTTGTAATGAGAGACACTACAGTGTTGGGAATTTTCTCTGGTATCATGTAGAGTTTCTTTCCCAAAGTAATAATGATAATATGAGGCCTAGATTCATACACAACATGATGTTTCCACATACATGGTTGTCCTAAAAGAACATCACAAACTTCAAGTGGTGCAACATCACACATTACCTCATATTTGAAGGGCTTAATGCCGTAGGGTAGGTGGCATTGTTGATTGATGTAGATGTCACCTCACTGGTTGAGCCACCCAATGTTGTAGGGTTGTAGGTGTGGTGTTGTTGGCAACTTCAACTATTTGACGACCTCTGTTGAAATCAAGTTCATTTGGCTTCCACTGTCAACAATGAAATGTAGTGTAGCTCCCTTGACCCACATGTATGAGTGGAAAATGCATTCTTCTTCCTTCGACTCCTCTAGATCATCGGGTTGGACCTTTGCAGTAGCAATGGTGACATTGGGTTCTGCATTGATGATCCACTTTCCCTTGTCTATGACTAGGACGTTGGTTTCAACATCAGAGTCAGAACCAAGATATGACTCTAAAGCCCTGATCTCGACCACCAATGATTGCTTTGAGCGTCGTTCATTAGTGTTGTGCTAGGAGCTCTTATGGAACTCACACCATTTCCCGATGTCCTTCTTTTTCTTCTCGCTACCCTTCTTTGCTTGTGATTTGGATTGGTTGTCCTTATTATGTCCTTTGTTTAGTGGCCCATGATTGCGCTTGCCTTGTTTCTATGGCAGATTCACAGATCCAAACTCTTGGCTATTCTTTTGCTTAAATTTTTTCTCGATTTTGACAACATATTGATAAGCGACGCCTAATGATGAGATGTCTAGGAACTCCATTTTGGTTTTGATGTATATGTGTAGGCCGCTGCAATATTTCAAAACTAGGTGTTACTTGGAGTCCCTAATATCGAGCTTTATGTGTAAGGTATGGAAGTTGTTAGTGTACTTCGACACCATTTGGTCCTCTCCTGCTACAAAGCAATCCATTTTGTGTATTGGTCGTTATAGCTGCCTACGGGATAATATTGCTTCTTAAGGGATTCACAAAAGAGGCCCTAACAAATATCAGTCTCATATGTGGCATTTTTCTCACTATAAGTATCCCGCCAATCTTTCACATGGGGCATCACCTTAAGGAGCACAAAGATGATCTTTTCCGTGTTGGAGAAATTGTGGACATAGAAATTCCCTCTAGCAAACTCAACCGTTTATCTAGGGCATCAACATCTATTTGACCTTCAAATACAAGAATATCAAAGTTAACTTGTACCTTGAAGGGTGTGGCTCCTCCAAAGTGACTGCTTCTGCTTGATGATCCCTCTGATGCTGCTAGCACTTGTCAAAGGATTTGGGTGAAATGATCCATTAGCCCATTCCTCTGTCGCATGAGGGCTTCGTTGAGCAACATCTTTATAGGATCTCCTGCTTCATCATCTCCTTTTTCCTTGGCCATGGGGGGCAGTTTGGGCCGCTGAGGGTGGTCTTCCTCAAGTTGAACTAGTTCAAGACCCGATTGTTTATATTTCGAACTTGTCGAGGACATGCATGGAGAAATAACAATTTCAAACTTGTTAGGGACATGCATGGAGAAATAACAAAAGAGCAGACCACTCTGATACTTATGGATTTAATAGGGCATAAATAGAATTAGTAAATAAGCTTTGAATTTATTATTTTCTAACATCACATCAATAAACAAACTTGTGAATCATTAGAGACATAATTTTTTTACATAAATATTTATTGATCATTATTTGTGAATTTATCAACAAACATAACCCTTAATTTTACAAACACATAGTCCAAAAATTATAAGATTTGGGTTGGAATAGGTTAATTTTTCCAACTTTATTATGTTAAAAACTAGTCCGATTAATCTATTTTACCATCAAAATTGATATTAAAACATAGCTACATTCCAATTCAGCTAAAAAAAAAGAGGCCATCGCGTCGAAATAGTAAAAAATGGCCATCCCATCCAAATAGTCCAATTTTTAGACATCTTCATTTACAAATTAACCCCCTTTAGATTATAAACATCATAAAATAATATTAATAACGAAATACAATCTTTAATTTATTTTAATTTTATTTTTTATTAATTTTGTTAGAAATATTTATTCTTTTTATTTTAAACCTAAAGCGAGAACTAAAGGACATGTAACTCTCACAAACACGAACTAACCTCCCTGCACCTCTTTTTCATATAACTCTTATAACTTAAAAAGCGGAACTGAACTTCATGTAACTCTTACAAAACAGAAAGTAACCTCCATGTTGCTCGTGTTCATATGACTTTTAAACCTAAAGCAAACTAACCTCCATGCAAACTCTTGTTCACAAGACACGAATTAACCTTCATGCAACTCTAAGTGACCAAATTTGATGGTAATTTCTTACTATTATTAAACACAAAACAGGACAATTATGGTCACGGTCGTTGGAATAACACGCGGTACATAATTATAGCTCAGGGTGCCACTAAGCGAGGCACAATTGCGGCTATCTATATATATATATAAATCGACATACAGTTTTCCAAATTCTACTCTCGCAAAACGCTCTTCCTCCCCTTTCAGTAAAAAAATCAGCTGGTACTGCGTGCGTAAAGGCAAGGGCAGGTGCAGGGAAGTATGGAGGGCCAAGGGCAAATGTCGTCCTCCTACCAGCGCTTTCCGACAGTCAAAATTCGGGAACTGAAGGACGACTACATGAAGTTCGAGCTGAAGAACACGGATCCCTCCATCGCCAACGCCCTACGCAGGGTGATGATTGGAGAAGTACCCACCATCGCCATCGACCTTGTTGAAATTGAGAGCAACTCCTCGGTCCTCAACGACGAGTTTCTTGCGCACAGGCTCGGCTTGATTCCCCTCGTCAGCGAACGCGCCATGGAAATGCGATTCTCCCGCGATTGCGACACTTGTGATGGCGACGCTCAGTAAGAATGCCCATCCTTCATCCTTTTTGCCTTTCTTTTCCCATTGGAAATGGGTTGATGCTAGATATTAATGCTACTCTTTGTTTTTTCAGGTGCCATTATTGTTCGGTGGAGTTTAAGCTCAACGTGAAATGTGACGGCGATCAAACCCTAGACGTCACGAGCTTAGATCTCGTGTCGTCCGATATGAGAGATAATCCAGTCGTCGCCGTGGACCGTGCTGCCGATATGAACGTCTTCGACGCTTCTGAACAAAGGTCTTTTTAAGCATTGCTCATTTTTAGTTTTTTTCAAGTAGAAAAGTATGCACTACTCTTTATGTGGTTCTGAGGGGGGTTGAACGTGCTTAGATTGCTCAGAACTGTTGGTAGACACCCACTTGGTCTTCTTCTTCTTGTTCTTCTCGTTATTGAGAAAATGAAAAATAGACCGAGTCAGTTCAATAGTATTTACAGAATAGACTATTGTCACTATTTCACAACGGATACATTCCATTCATCTGGATTGGGTTTTCAAATTAAATTTCAGCCATTTTTTTTTAATTCAGAAGGCTTCGCCTAAAAACGTGTCTTTTATCAAAGACGAACTAATGTTGCTCAAAAAGCTGTAAATAACCTTTTCTCAAGTGTTTTTTGAAATACTATGGCAATCCTTTCCTCTGGAACTCATGTTATTCCTCATGTTTTTTAAAGCATTTTTTGAAATACCATGGCATTCCCTAACTCCCAAATTCATGTTATTTCTTTGGGGCAGACTGCAGGGATAACTGAACCCTGGTGGACTGCCCCAACACCCATTAAGTCAAAACAAAAAAATGTGAATCAGAATATATCATTTTCCAAGTGGTTATTATGAAAAAGGTCGACAGGGTCTGCTTCGATGTTAAAGTGGGGCGTTTCACATCCCACCAAGGTTCAAATCCACCAGAGACACATCTTGCCTCTAGTTCGAGGTCTTGCTCATGCAAGCATGCCGTTTGATGTTGTGGTTGGGCCAGTTGCGAGTCCTGGTTCGATGGCAAAGTCGGGGTGTTTCATATACCCTTCAGGGTTCAAATCCCCAACCACATATTATTTTCCATCTAGCTTGCTGTCTTGCTTTTGTAAGCATGCCATTTCATCTTGTGGTTGGGCCAGGTGCAAGTCCTGCTTTGATGGCAAAGTGGGGATGTTTCATACCCCCATAGAGCTTCAAATCTCTCAGAGGCACATTCCCCTCTAGATTGCTGTCTCGCTTATGCAAGCATGCTGGTTCATGTTGTGGTTGGGCCAGGTGCAAGTATTATAGGTAAATTTGTCTGAATATATACCCCCTGCCCCTGCATCTCAGCTGAAGGTATGCTATCAATTTTTGTAAGCCAAGCCAGCTGCCACTGATTTTCCATTGTAATACAACCCGAAGGGGGAAGTTTACACTTACTGTAGTGTGTGATAATTGGAAGCATCCTGTGAAAATATTAAAATAATCATTTGTAAAAGGCATATTCAACTACTAGCATCTTAAAAATATGTTTCCTAATCAGTTAATAGGGTGTGAAGGCCATTAGAAAGAACTTTACCAAAGTGGTAAAAACTTAAAAAGGAAACAAGTATTACCTACACTTTATAGTATATACATAGCATAGTAATCCCCTGCCCCTCCACCCAGAATGTTACCAATTTATTTTCAGTAAAAAATTCTTTTTATTGTTTTGTTAGTTTTTCTCCGAGATAAAGGAGCAGACAGCATCCAATCTGTTCAAATTTGAGAAATTCATTTCTACCCTTCATTTCCAGATATCTACTAAGCGGGGCAAAGCATAGTTCACTGACTGTTGCAAGTTTACTTTATGCCACTGTGGCATCATTGCCGGTCAAAATTGGCAATGGGAATGACCTTATCTATCACTGTGTGTGCTTCTTGTATGATTGAAAGTTGGCTGGTCCTTGAAATAATTTTGAAATTGAGTCCCGTCGTCTAAACATCAATATACATGTTCATTGGGGTGAAGGGATGTTCCAAATAGCGAAAGTTGCATTGTGTGGTTATGTTAGAGAGGGTTAAAACCTTATTGCAAGATGGACTGAAACTAAAAGCTGCCTTTACAGGAAGAATTAAGAATTAATAGGCCACAAATGGAATAGCTAAGTTATATATATATAATGTGCAATACTGAATAGATGAGCAAGAACATTAAATGACAATCATGTGTTGGAAACTTGCCCCCCCCCCAAAATTTTTTTTTTGGAAACTGGGAAACACTGTGCAATTATGAATAAATGAGCATATATATAATGTGCAATACTGAATAGATGAGCAAGAACATTAAATGACAATCATGTGTTGGAAACTTGCCCCCCCCCAAAATTTTGGAAACCAGGAAACACTGTGCAATTATGAATAAATGAGCAAGAACATTTAAATGACAACAAACATAAACAGCAAGTCACAATTTACTAGCAAAGTTCAAAACTTCAAACCCATCTCTGTACTATTTGTCAGAGATGATTACATTGTGCAAGCAGCAATATCCAAAACCAACCTTTATAAACGAGGCTGTATATCTAAAACCAGACTTTATATATGAAGTTACAATGCTGCATGTATCAAGCATAGAAATAAAATATAACCTAAGCTATTGCTTTGAGCAAAGAGGTCTTAATCATAATATCTAGGGTTTAAGGCATGTGCTGAAGTGTGCAATGGAGTGTTGAAGTGGTTCCACCTTTCAACAGTGATTTTCTTCACCTAACGAGCAAAATGAGTATCACCAAATTAATGTTGAGGGGACTCCTATGTTGAAGAGCTGGAAACATTCTCAAAAGGTTTTTTTCCTTTCAATTTGCCACCACCCTATCCTTATGTGGTGGTGCCTTCCTCTTCCCATTGCTTTGAGCAGTGAGGTCTTCTTCATAATATCTTGGGTTCAGGGCATGTGCTAAAGTGCAATGGAGTGTTGAAGTGGTTCCACCTCTTAATGATGTTTTTCTTCACCAAATGAGAAAAATGAGCATCCTCAAATACAAGATGAGGGGATTCCTATGAAACAAGCATAGATCCAAATCCTAGGCTCTATCAAGTGTCGAGAGGGATCAATTCTTTGGAGGTGCAAACCTCTTCTTAAGTATTGCACTCAACTATTAGGTTTGGTGTGATTCAGACCAAAAGACACATCTAAGGTCGACATATAATATTTATATTATTAATATTTAATACTATTTATGGTCGAACATAATATTTTATATTATTTTTTATTTTGTTAGGAAAGAACATTACAACATTTCCCCCATACATGGTTTTAAAACCATGTGCAAGGCCCTCCTAAAACCATGGGTTGCTTAGGAGGCCTTGCACACGGTCTTAAAACCATTTGCAACAACCTCCTAAACCATGTACAATAAAACCATGGGTTGTTTAGGAGGCCTTCTACATGGTTTTAAAACCATTTGCAAGGCCCTCCTAAACCATGTACAATAAACCATGGGTTGTTTAGGAGGCCTTGCACATGGTTTTAAAACCATGTGCACGACCAACATTTTTTTTTTGCGGATATTCAATTTTTTATTATTTTGTTAAGTAGGAACATTACAACATCTCCCCCATATTGTGTTGTTTTTTTTCTTACATTTTTTTTGGCCGATAATTAATTTTTATTTTATTTTTTATTGTTTTGTTAGGTAGGAACATTACAATATCTGCCCCATATTAGGTTGTTTTTGTGGCCGCCATTTATTTTGGAGGATAATTAAATTTTTTTATTTTTTATGGCCGACATTTACAAGAGGAACGCTACATTAAGTTACAAACCTTAGATGTAAGGTTACAAGATCTCCCCCATGCTGGGTTGTAGAGCCCCTCTTGGCGCAATGATTTCGATAGTTTTTTCAACCTTGGTGGCATCCATGCTGTCGCAAAACTTATAGTTTTCTCAACCTTGGTGGCATCCATGCTGTCGCAAAACTTCTCCAAGAAAAGTTTGTCCATGTTGGCACTTCGAAGCTCAAAAGCAGGTGAAATGAATTTGAGCAAGAAATCTATCTTACTTTGTTGCTCTTCATCAATACACAATCTGTGCACCAAAGTTCCTTGCTCTAAATCTGCCTACCTCCATTCAGCCCAAATTTGACTCACTACCATATAATGGCTACTTAACCTCAACAAGGTGATGCAACATGATGAAGCTTGAGGCATATCTTGTCCCAACATCTTTCAACAACTCCAATATGGAGTATTCTTGAAATATTGCTTGAGATTGGTGATGAATTTAATCATCTCCTTAGTCTGCCCCGTGAGTTCTTTAATTTATGGAACTTTTTTGTCAATCTTTTCTAAAATCAGATTTAAATTATAGATTATGCAAGGAGTCCAAAAAATGTGATCATACTTGTTCTCAAGTCTCAATAATCAAACCTGCAACTTTACAAACTGGTGAATTTATTGTGATAACTTGCACCACCTTAGAAGGCCCTACATGTTTCATAGATTTGATTAAAATATCATCAATGAATTCAGCATCCTTTGGAACTTTATTTCCAATCTCTTCTAAAATTAGATTTAAATTATAGACTATGCAAGGAGACCAAAAAATGTGATCATACTTGCTCCCAATAGTCAAACTTGTAATTTTACAAACTCTGGTGGATTTATTGTGATAACTTGCACCAAGAAGGCTTTACTTGCTTAATAAATCTGATTAAAATATTAGCAATGAATTGAGCATCCTTTGCCTCACCTAAACAATCTCCAGCCTTCAAAAATGTTGCTCCTTTTGGTGAAGTGGCAATGATATTGATCAGTGGCCTACGCCTAGTATCTGTCCAGTCATCTGAAACAATGGTAACCCTTGAGCTACTCCATGAACCACGAAGCTTTGAAAACCGGTGTATTATCTGTGATAACTTGTGCCACCTTAGAAGGCCCTACATGCTTAATAGCTTTGATTAAAATATCGACAGTGAATTTAGCATCCTTTACCTCCTGAACAATTCTCGGCCTTTAAAAACATTGCTCTTTTTGATGAAGTCTCAATGATATTGATTAATGGCCTACGCCTAGTATCTCACCATCCATTCGAGACAATGGTAACTCCTGAGCCACGAATAGTTGCTAAAACATCCTGAAGATGCTCCTTCCTTTTTGTGCAAATTGGTTCAGTCTTTTTCACAGTTAGGCCCCTTGAACCCTCGAGGAGCTGTGTTAATTGCCCTCACCATATTTTTCCAATAAGGAGAGCAAACCATGTTAAAAAGGATACCACAAGCATAAATGGCCCTTGCCATTCTTGTTTCAGCTTCTTCTTTCCCTTGAACATTCACCATTTTAGCTATTCTACTCTTATTGAATTGTGGAAGAATCTTTTGAATTTTTTTCAGAGCTGTTTTCCTCTTGCTTCATGCACAATCCTTGGCTTAATGTTAGGAGCCTAAGGAGTAGCATTAGCAAGTTGTTCCTGTTTTCTATTCAGTCTATCTGCTCTTCAACATACTTCTCCCATTCTGTTGGGTCAGCTGTTTTTGGGCAACCATCAACGCCTTGCATCGATTTATGTAAAATATGTGCCTTCACTCTTGGATAAGAGACTTATACAGTTGATGATAAGGATTCCATTCCCATGAACCACCATTGGGTAGTGGTGCAATCTTCTTAGCATGCCTCCAAAGATGATAGAATTCAGCGCTTCCCTTGGATATATGAAAGAGAGAATGAGGAGTAGCTTGGTTGGAAGTCATTGTTGCTGTTGCTGCAAAAACAAAAAGCAGATTTGTAATGAATAATATTAATGAAGGAAGCATAAAAAATAATTAAACCTTAAGAAAGCACCAAAATAACTAGCAAGAGAGGTTGCTGCCCACTTGAACATAGAAAATGAGGGCTATAGCTACTACCTAAACCACCAATAAATGCTTGAAGTAGCTGGCGAAATAATTGACTCCCTCTTGCTGGAAATGCCCTTGCTCAAGTTGCCCTTGGAATCGCCCTTGCTCAAACAGCAAGGAAAAAATGAGAGAAAAAATAGTTTAAGTTCAAATCGTTGCTCAAGTTTCCCTTGGAATCACCCTTGATCAAACCGTGAAGAAAAAATGAGAGAAAAATCGCTTAAGCTCAAACCGTGAGAGTAAAGAATGAGATGAAAATCCTCTTTATATATATATATTTTGTCTTCATAGAGGCTTCTAGTGTTGATTTTTTAGCAGCATCGAGAGCCATTCTTTGGGAGAACAGAGGCACCTGGTCAGTTACCAGGAATTTGATTCTAGTCTTGGGATTGAGGCTCAGCTTGGGGCCGAGAGCCATTCTCTGGGAGAATGGAGGTACCTGGTCAGTTACCAGGAATTTGATTCCAATCTTGGACTGAAGCTAAGCTTGGGATTGAGATCCATTCTCTGGGAGAGTGGGGGCACTTGATCAATGGGCTATGGGACCCTCTCAAGGGACTGGCCACCCCTTGTTGACGTACCTAGCACATGATCTTGGTGTCAGCAAGGAGAACAAGAATAATCTTCGTTATTTATGGTGATGTACTTTGAGTTGGCATGTGTGGATCATAGAGACCAAGAGAAGGGTCTAAGGTGACTTGTTTAAGGAGCTATGGTTATGGAACTCTAGTGAAGGACCAAGAGCCCACCAATGAAGGACCAAGAACTCCCTAAAAGGTAAAAAAGATTAAAAGACCACAAAAGGTCAAAAGATCAAAAAGATTAAAAGACCACAAAAGGTCAAAAGATTAAAAAGATTAAAGGACCAAAAGGTCAAAAGGCCAAAAGATTAGAAAGTCCCTAAGAGTGGTTTCCTAAACTTAAGGATTGATCACTCAATGATGGATTATAAATAGAGAAGCACTCTCATTTGAGGAACACACACTTGACATCTTCATCTTTGATTTGAAAGACATTTTTTGTGGGGTTATTTGCTAACATTTCTCTCTTTTCCACATCAAAGGTTTGGTTCATCCTTGAAGGCAATTGCAGGGGTCTTTTGCATTGGGTGTGAAGTCTGTTTAACTTGAGGAGGCCATTTGAACCCTGCCTAAGTTTTTTGTTTGCCATTCGAACCCTAACAACAGTCTGTTAGGGCCTTTCCAGTCTCATGGCACCATTGTTAGGGCACTCTGTTGGCACCTAACTCTACCGACAGCTCTTGCAAGGGCTGTGACCAACATAGAGAAGCACTAGAGGGTTGGGATAAGGCTACGACCAACCTTTAGCAGGTTTATTCAGTCAACGACAGCCTCATACAATCAATAGCAGCCTCAGATAGTCAACAACGACATTTTACAGTCAAGGGCAGCCTCAGAGTTATCTCTTTTGCTCAACAGGTACAACATATCAGAAATCGCAATGGTGAGGGTTTGATGACAGTGGTCATCTTGCTCAGACCTTCTTTTCTTGGTATGTGTGCCTTAAGGGCAACTTAATCTCTGATGTAAAAGTATGCTCTATTTCTGCTCATGTAAAACTCAGTCATCTCATATTAAAGAAGATTATTCTTGCTGGGGTTTTATTCCTTCTAAAGGTTTCCCCAAGGTAAAATTTTTGTGATCCTGTGGTTGATTGTTTCTTCTTTATAGCTGGTACATTACTTTATCTATTGTTGGTACACCTACAACCTGTGGATTGCTGGTACATTACTTTATCTATTGTTGGTACATCTACAGCCTGTTTATTGCTAATATATCATGACAAGAGTTTGCTAGAAATTTTAAAAGTGACTGTTACCGCTATCAAATCAGATCTATGTTAAAATTTAACATGGTATTAGAGCTGAGCACGTGAAGAGCACAGTTTTGAGCAGGTTACTGTTGCCTACTCGGATCTTGGTATATATCTGAAACTTGCAGACTTGTGTTAGCAGACAAACAAGATGACTGCAGTCTCCTTTAGATCAGAGGACAGACTTGAAGGATCCTCAAACTACAGTTCTTGGAAATCTAGAATCTTGGCTACCCTAGAAGAAAATGATCTTGATGACTTAGTCACTAGTGTTGTAGAAGAACCTACAACAAATGCAGGGAGGGGAACATTCAAGAGGAAGCAAGCCAAGGCAAGAAGAATCATATATAAATCTATCAAAGACACTTTGATGCCTGTCATAACCCCATTGAAGATTGCCAAAGAATGCTTCGATACCTTGACAAATCTATATGAGAAGAAAGCTCCTAGTCAGAAGAGAGTCCTGAAGAATAAGCTTCGTACTTTGAAGATGGAAAAGGATGAAAGTGTGGCTTCATTCTTTACAAAGATTTCTCAGGTAGGGGATCAACTCCTAGCTATTGGTGCTACTATAGATGATGATGATCTTGTTCAAACTGCTGTTGATGGTCTTCCTAGTTCCTGGGAAACTTTGAAAGACTATTGCATGATTGCTTACAAGAGGAAGGAAGAATGCAAAGCAGAAATGGTGGCTCCAAGGAAGGGGATTTTACCCTTGTTGCCAAGACAAAGAAAAACAAGAAATTCTTCCACCAAAAGTACAAGGGTAAGAAGCCTCAAGGTAAGCAGATTGATTTATCTAATATTGAATGTTTCAATTGTCACAAGATGGAACATTATGCCAAAAATTGCAGAAAGGCAAATAGAAAGTTCAAGGGAAAATTTCAGACATTTGTTGCAGAAGAAGAAAGACCTAAGAAGAAAAAAAACAACAGGTCTTCCAAAGATCAAGAACCAAGAAGAGAGTACTATTTGGTTTCAGCTCTCTCAGGACTCATTACCAATAGTACTATGTCCTGGTTGGTGGACAGTGGAGCTTCCAGGCACATGACAGGGTTTCGTGAAGCTCTTACAAACTTTAAAAAGAAGTTTACTGCTCATGTGGAACTTGGAGATGATACCACCTATGAAATTGAAGGAATCAGTTGAACCTCTTTTCAGCTTGACCTAGGAACTATCTTGCATATCGAAGAGATATTATATGTTCCTGGCTTAAAGAAGAATCTCCTCTTAGTTACAAGTTTAGAAGATAAAGGTTACAAAGTAATCTTCATGGATAAAAAGGCTCTCCTGTGGCCAAAGAATGAAGAATTGAGTTTAGCTATGATGATTGGAGTTTGAGAGGGATCCCTCTACAAAGCATCCGGTCATTTCATTCAGGCATTGGTCCATGTCACTGTGGACTATCTTGTGGGCTGTAACCCTCACAGTGGACTATCTTGTGGGTTGTAACCCTCACTGTGGATTGTCTTGTGGGCTGTATCTTCACCGTGGACTGTCTTGTGGGCTTAACACTTAACCTTGGACTATTTGTGGGTTTCCTATAGGATGCTGCCTGAGCCATGGATTATTTCTTGCTAGGTTGTCACCTTTTGCCTTGTTGAGCCACCACATTGTTTGCTTGGACTGTCACTTTGCCTGTGGGTTTCTTGATGGAATGTCACCTTGATCCATGGGCTATTTGGACTGTTTGTGGGTTGTCTTTTGAGGACACAACCTATGTGAAGGCTGCTAGGGAAGATTGCCACCATTGTGGACTGTTGGAAAGAGACCACTGCCCTTTAGTGGGCTGTTAGGGCAGGTCGCTGCATGTCTGTGTCTGCTTGGTGAGGTCACTACTGAGTTTGGGCTGCTTTGAGTGGTCTGTTGCATGTGTGGCCTGCTTGTGCTATTACTGGACATTTGTTTAAAGTCTTGGATTTGATCTCAACTACAACACTTCCTACAGTAACTGCCTAACCTTTTCCTATAGCACTTTATCTCTCTCTCAGGTATGTCCACGCCCTTAGGTCAGGGCCAGATGTGTTTCACTTAGTGACTTGTCTTTGAAAGCCAAGGTCTGATCTGAAAGTCTTCTGAGTATAAGGAAGATCCAACTCGAACTTATTTATATTTGTTTTGCTAGTTAGATTAATGTATTGCTGTTCATGATTATACTAGTACTGTTTATTGCTTATGTACTTTACAACTGTTATACAATTTGTTTCAAAACCCAACTTTAACACAGTGATCCTTTAGGGTGTGTTAAAGTTGAAAGATATGAAAATTATATTTTTATGTTAGACATTTACTATTGTTGTACTTCAATATTATTTATAGTTTGGATTTGCATTAAAGGTACAAGTTTGTTAAATTTTTATGAAAACTCTAAAACTTCAACACTACGAAGGTTTGGGATGCAAGATTGCAATACCATGAGCACACCTGTGACACCAGACTTGAAGAAGCTACATGAGTCAACTTCTTGTTCAAAGTTAGTGGATCCTACCTTGAATTGTCAGCTTATTGGATCATTGATGTACTTGGTACATACTAGACCAGATATATGTTATGCAGTGAGTGCATCGAGTCAGTTTATGTCTGAGCCTGAGCACATACATTGGATAGTTGCTAAACATGTGTTTAGATATTTGCAAGGCACTATTACTTATGGGCTCAAATACACTTCCAATAGTGGAGTGATGTTACTTGGTTATGCTGACTCTGATTGGATAGGAAGTGCGGTGGACAGGAAAAACACATTTGGGCATTGCTTTAGTATGAGATCAACCATGATCTCTTGGTCCAGCAGGAAACAAGGATCCATAACCTTATGGGCTCATATATACTTCCAACAGTGGAGTGATGTTACTTGGTTATGTTGACTTTGATTGGGTAGGCAGTGCAGTGGACAAGAAAAGCACATTCGGGTATTGCTTCGGTATGGGATTAACCATGATCTCTTGGTCCAGCAGGAAACAAGGTTCCATAGCTCAGAGCACAACAGAAGCTGAATATGTTGCTTCCTCTAATGTCTGTAGAGAAGCAATGTGGCTTAGGAAGCCACTTTCTGATTTGTTCGATGGAAACCTTGAGCCAACTATTATCCGTTGTGATAACCAGAGTTGCATGAAGCTTTCAGAGAATCCAGTGTTTCATGACAAATCAAAACACATCGAGATGAAGTATCACTTCATTAGAGATATGGTCCATAGAGGGACCATGAGACTTCCGTACATTTGTATAGATGAGCAGATTGCAGATGTGGTGACCAAGCTTCTATCATTGACGAAGTTTGTATACTTCCAAGACAAGCTTGGTATTGCAGAGAATGCCTCTCTCTGAGAGTGAGCATTGATTTATGAGCCGCATCGAGAGCCATTCTCTGGGAGAATGGAGGTACCTGGTTAGTTACCAGGAATTTGATTCCAGTCTTGGACTGAAGCTTAGCCTAGGGCTGAGAGCCATTCTATGGGAGAATGGAGGAATTTGGTCAGTTACCAAGAATTTGATTCCAATCTTGGACTGAATCTCAACCTAGGGTCGAGAACCTTTCTTGGGAGTGTTAGCACTGTTTTTGTTCCACATAAAATGATGGGGAAGGTAAGACGGAGCAAATCAAACCCTAATAATGCGTGAAAAATACTATTCGCAGATCGGCCAAAACTACGCTAAAGGGGATAGCGCTTCAACGGTGGCAAGCCAGATCGATGGATATAGTGGATTTCGCTAATATGAAAAGTGGGGCCCAAAAAACACTTTTTTATTTCTGCGGAACAAATTAGAACGATCGCAGCTTTTGAGGGACGGGATCAAAAAAGGGACAGATCATCGGAGGAGGTTAATTCCGCTAGACCAAAGCGCTCGTGGAGATCCCAGTTTCTAATCCACGAAATGGGCTAAGTAGGCGTAAATCTTAAAGGTGTGGATTGAGCTGAGGAACGATCCACGGCTGGCAGTGTCTCCGTCGATTGAACAACCATGGAACAAACTGCCTCGAGGATTCGTGAAATAGACCTTCCCTCTACAGGTGGATGATGGAGATCGAAGATGTTCAGATCGAAAGGCTGGAAATGATTTTGCCTGGTGAAAGTGCATGGAGGATAAACATGTGACAAAAAGGGTGGTTTTTCGTATGGTCTGCTCATTCCGAAGAGGCCCCGTCGATGTGATATTCCGAGACAAGTGTGCAAAAGGCAGAAGTGACAGGTAATCGAATACCTCGACGCCATTGGAGCATATCTATAAGTAAAAATCGGCTCCACGGCATAGATCACCCTCCTGAACCTAGAAGGTTGCTGCATCAAGCGTATGAAGATCAGGAAAATATCCCAATGGCTGAAACTGCGTAGGACAGGTATGGCTTCCACACGAAATAGGAAGACGCAACGAACATGAATATCTTGATACCGTCGTCGGGAAGAGTGAAGGGGTAGGGGATGTCAAGTCCATGTGCCATGAGTCGAACGGGCCATGATGGGAACTGATGCCAGAGGTCATTTCTGTAGCCAGAAGTGCAACATCGTAGCAAGGGCGGTGTGACTGGGATCTCAGCATGAAGGCTGGATCCAAAACCCACGTGACCGCGCGTGTTATCATCATGCTACTCAATGACGAAGTGTGCGAAGGTGCTGAAGGGGTCGTCGTCGAGTTCAGCCTTCCAGCCCTTTATAAACGCCATTTTCAGAGCCATTGGGAGACAGAGACCGAGCGAATGTAGAAGAGAATTTAAGGTGGTTGAATGCTAGTCCGCTGAGAATCCTGAGAGCCTTGAGGGAAGTCTGTGATGGCTTCCTTGCTTGAAGAATTTGTTTTTTTAAGGCGTTCTTTCGGTTGGTGAACCCCGACCTAGAACTCCATGGTTCTTAAGTTCCAGTGCCAGGGGAACTCCAACCATCGTGGTAGGGACGTTCATTACAGTAGAAAAGACTTTCGACGCCAACAAGGTCAAAGCAAGGATGTTCATCATAGTAGATGAACCTCTTGAGGCTGGTGAGGGCATATCTGTCTTAATATATTGCAACACCCCCGTGGGTGCCATGCTTGGGATTTCTTGTCCAATGGGCATCCCTCCAAAACCTCCGGACAGAGTCGCGGTCTCCATAATCTCAGCACGTTGCGACCATTGCTAGTGGCGACCCGTTGGAGCGAATGATTGGGCGGGAGAGCATGTGGTCCAAAGTCTTCATCACCGCCTTTGTGAATTCCACTTGCCAGCACCGCCTTTGTGAATTCCACTTGCCAACTTTATCTGGGGTGGTGATGGAGCTAGGAAGGCATCGCGCCGTATGACCTATAGGAGGACCCTCCTCCTAGGAGGAGAGAAGCACAAGAATGAAAACCTCCTCAAGGACCTGCTACTGTTAGGAGCAGTGTGGCCCTTCTTCAAGTCCCCTTGAATAACAGTGTTACTCGGCAATGGAGGGGCAGGACATGAAGTTGAACACAGGGGGAACACGAACCTTTTGGTCAGTTGTGAACACAGGCAGAAAGGCGCAACTGAGCACAGAAAGAACATGAATGACCCAGAAGAGGAAAGACACGTTGCATATCCTATGGGAGGAGAAACGATTCAAGCCGAATCAGTAACAAGCTGTCAGAAGATGTCCTGAGCCGTCGTTTTCAAGACAGGCGAGCCCGAGACTGAAGACGTTGCACTACCATGTAAGGCCTGCATGTGCCTTGCTCCATATTGTTTTGTTTTATGTAAGTAAACCGTGGTGAATATGCCACATTCTAGTTTGTTAAGGTTTTGATCGTGATTGTAACTAACTTTTAGCCCTGTTTCGAGGTTGGTCTCGAGGGCCAAAAGCACTATAAAGATACTCCCCGTAGAGGGAGAAGGTTGTTGGTTTTGGTCAGAACCTGAGAGATTTTTGGTTCTTATGTAATTTGATCCGTTTTAATACAAGAAACAAAGCTTGACGTCGGCCTTTGAATGTAAGAATTCTTGTGTATTTCTCAATTGCAATTGTTGACACTGAGAGGGGGGGTGAATCAATGTAGAGCCAATTTTAAACCTTTTCTTAGCTTGACGCCGATAGCTACCAATTCATCACTCCATTACTCTACCATAATCATCAAAAGCATAAGCATTTCATTCATAAGAATCATAACACAGAAAAAACACCACACCATATAAATTTGTAATCTTTTTATATTATTTTGGTCCGGCTACAACCGTTAGGCAAAATCAGCACCTACTGATATATAGAGCACCTACTCTTAATCCAGGACCCTGCCTGGTTTTCTTAGACCCTGCTAAGAAGGGTTTGAGGTATCCTAACCTCAAAAGCAAGACAAGCTTGCATTTACATCAAAGCTCACTGTTACATTACTTCATCACTTGTCTCTTCAATCTGCTGCTGATCAATACTGCTGATTAACACTGTTGCAACACACCTGCTCTTCAATACTGCCAAGTCATCAAGGACTGCTCATCTTTGCTGTACCACTGCTCACTGCTGCTCCATTTATCTCTGCTCATCTTTGCTGTTGCTGGTCAGCTGCTCATCAACTTCTGGTTCATTTGCTCACTGCTGCTCTGGTCAATCTCAGCTTGTCAACCATTGCTGCTCAAATATCTGTGCACATCAATCATCAATCACAGCTGCTCAATACACTGCTGAGTCATCAAGGTCTGTTCAATGATCTCTGCTTTGCTGATCCACCACTGCTCAAGAAGCCTTATCAATCCACATATCAAGTCTGCTGTTGCCATGCCAATTGTCATCTAATCATCATGTCTTTTGCTGTAGATGTATTACTGCTGTATAATCACCATTCTCTGGTTCACTTGGTTGCTGGTCCTGTCTTCTGCTGCAAGCTCATCTTCACATTGAATCAATCAAGCATAAACTGTCAAGCTACTTTTCAAGCGGCTGTCAATATGCATAAGACTGTCATTCTCCTACACTTATGCATGTTACTCAACTTGGTTGTATCATCAACAAATTAGGGCTGTCAATACTAGGGCTGTCATCTTTATTTTTATTTTTACTTAGAACTGAGCATGAAACCGTGTCGACCAAATCAGCTCCAAAATAGCTCTAAATTAACTTTCTTTGCCAAAGCACCAAAATCTCCAAATGCTCACAACATACTGGCATCCACGAGAACAAATCATCCACAAATCAAATGTCCTCATATGCATCACACCCACCAAAATAAGTCCATACCAGCTAATGGATGAGGTAGATTTACCACCTATCACACGTAGGAACACACTTGCATTTGGAACAAATCAGCCACCTATTACAAGTACTTCTGGGCATCAAATCTGCTGAAAATAAATCTATGCCAGCCATCAATGGAATACATTTACCACCTATCCCAAGTGAGAACTCAATACCTCAAAACCACAATGCTGTAGCATATCCTTTTAAGAACTTCACCCAAAACTGGACTCTGCAATTTCTGTGTGAAATGTACAATCTTAGCATGAATAAGTAAATTGAACATACCTTGTCATGCTGCTGCAACATTTAACTTCTACCATCAACTCAATCTCAGTTTGAGTCTTCAGTATGCTCCTAGAATCTGAGAGAATATCAGTCTTCTTTAAGTCTGTATGAGACCTTTAAAACATTTCATCTCACACACCACTTCTGCTGGTGCAATAATCTGGCGGAAAACAACAGCGAACAGCAAGATTTAATGGGCCGTAACAGCCTTCCTTTAAGACTGGAAATAATGGTAGAAGGTGACTGGAAGTGAGCAGGACATGTGTATGTGTCCAGAACTGCTGTAACAGCCTTCAAGAAGAACACTCAGCCCCTAAATGAAACCCAGAATTCAAGTTGACTGCTGTAGGATGCCACAAGATTAAATAGGAGTTGAAAATGTTGCAAAGCTCACACTATCTCATAAAAATTCTGTCACTATTGTGTTGACACACAATATTAAACTAACACAGTCTTCTCTCTACCTGAATTCTTTATGCCAAAGATCTGAGATAATAGACCATAAAAATATTTCACTAGGAGATTGCTATGACTGCCTTAGTCTGTCAAATGCCCGAAAATCAGAGGATCCACATCAAAGATTTAAGAGAAAAGAAGAACCAGACTTATGCCAAAAATATATCAGACTTAAGAATTCCTGTGCCTTTTACCTGGGTTTTTTACTGACCTAAGAATGCTCTAAACCATACTGTCAATACTTTGGATCTGCTGGTAAAGAAGACATACTTCACTGCTGCTGTTGATGACTTGATGACTAGAACATTCCTCAATCAACCTCGGCCTGTGGACTAGGGTCTGTGCAGTCTGTAATCTCTTCTCCTTACGTGCATGTACTTCCTGTTATTTCTTTACATTATGTTTTCTTCATGTCTTTGACTTAGTGTATAATGGTTCGGAATTCATATTCTTATGCTCTGGCCATTGTTTAAGACATTCACCAAATGCTTCTTCCAAAGTTGGTGTAGAATTCATCCTTGCGGTGCTCTACATTGACGGACTGTCATCGTTCTTCATTTTCCACCAGACCTGAACATATCGACCGTTTCATATTCTTATGCTCTGGCCATTGTTTAAGACATTCACCAAATGCTTCTTCCAAAGTTGGTGTAGAATTCATTCTTGCGGTGCTCTACATTGACGGACTGTCATCGTTCTTCATTTTCCACCAGACCTGAACATATCGACCGTGACTGAAGTGCTATCTTGCTCTTGCGGACATTCCTTGTGGAGACTGCTCTGTGTTTCTTGGTATTTGTGACTCCATAGCCCAATACATCATACCTTGTTTCCACCGCCAACCTCCGAAATTCATTCTGTGACAATATATCTGGCCTTGTTATGTATTTGTGAGAGATCCCTCTCTGGAATCGGAGAAGCAAGCTCCCTTTCTAAAGCGGTTCTGCTGTTACCTCGGGGTCCGCCTTTCTGCAACATTTGGGTGTGATTCTGGGTGCTAACAAGGAGAATGGGGGCACTTGATCAGTGGGCTATGGGACCCTCTTAAGGGACTGGCCACCCCTTGTTGAAGTACCTAGCACATGATCTTGGTGTCAGCAAAGAGAACAAGAATAATCTTCCTTATTTATGATGATGTACTTTGAGTTGGCACGTGTGGACCATAGAGACCAAGAGAAGGGTGTAAGGTGACTTGTTTAAGGAGCTATGGTTATGAAACCCCAGTCAAGGACCAAGAACCTACTAACAAAAGATTAAAAGACCACAAAAGGTCAAAAGATTAATAATATTAAAGGACCAAAGGGTCAAAAGACCAAAAGATTAAAAAGACCCCAAGATTAGTTTCCTAAACTTATGGATTTATCACTCAATGATGGATTATAAATAGAGAAGCACTCTCATTTGAGGAACACACACTTGACATCTTCATCTCTGTTCTGAAAGACATTTTTCGGGGGATTATTTGCTGGCATTTTCTCTCTTTCACATCGAAGGTCTGGCTTATCCTTGAAGGCAGCCGCAGGGGTCTTTTGCTTTGGGTGTGAGGTCTGTTTAGCTTGAGGAGGCCATTTGAACCCTGCCAAAGTTCTTTTTTCTGCCATCCGAACCCTAACAACAGTCTGTTAGAGCCTTTCCAGTCTCATGACACCATTGTTAGGGCACTCTCCTGGCAGCTAACTCTATTGGCAGCTCTTGCAAGGGCTGTGGCCAGGCTAGAGAAGCCCTAAAGGGATGAGATAAGGCTGCGGCCAGCCTAAAGAAGTCCTAAAGGACTGAGATAGGGCTGCGGCCAGCCTTAACAGGTTTATTCAGTCAACGGCAGCCTCAGACAGTCAATAGCAGCCTCAGACAGTCAACAGCAGCATTTTACAGTCAAGGGCATCCTCAGAGTTATCTCTTTTGGTCAACATGTACAGCAGATCAGAAATGGCAATGGTGAGGGTTTGATGACAGTGGTCATCTTGCTCAGAGTTTCATCTGCAGGCAGCCTTCTTTTCTTGGTATGTGTGCTCTAAGGGCAACTTAATTTCTGATGTAAAAGTCTGCTCTGTATCTGCTCATGTAAAACTCAGTCATCTCATATTAAGGAAGATTATTCTTGCTGGGGTTTCTGCTCATGTAAAACTCAGTCATCTCATATTAAGGAAGATTATTCTTGCTGGGGTTTTATTCCTTTTAAAGGTTTCCCCAGGGTAAATTTTTTGTGTTCCTGTGGTTGATTGTTTCTTCTTTACTGCTGGTACATTACTTTATCTTCTGCTGGTACATCTACAGCCTGCCTACTGCTGATATATCATGGTAAGAGTCTGCTAGAAATTTTAAAAGTGACTTACTGCTATCAAAGCAGATCTATGTTAAAATTTAACATCTAAAAGAGTCATTGAAACCTAATTAGGGTCTTGGTGTCAATTTCCTAGGTCCCGATGGTCAAATCCAGTCATTAAAGGCCAACAAGAAATCTGAAACATGCTCGTATGGTTGTGAGAAGGATTGGAAATGCCACTTGGCCGTACGGCACACGTTTTGTACAACCAAAACACTTTTGCAGTACGTTCCATATGTCTTTCCCAGTTTCAAAGCGTTTCAGGGGGTGGTACAGGGTCAGGCAGACATTTCTGGCAACTTAAGTGAATAGCAGTGGTTTCGTACGACTGAAACATGTTTCCAGCATGTTTCATACATGTTTCTAAGTTTCAAAGCTTTTCAGGGGGTGATACTGGGTCAGGCAGACTTTTCTGTCAACTTAGAGGAATTGTAGTGCTTGGTTGGACTAATATCTTGGAAATCTAATTTATGTTTATTTCTGTGGTCATTGCTTAAAAGCTATCTGTATACTAGAAGAATAAATAGGCCACATAAGTAGAGAGAATGGACAAATAGCATTGATATCTCTGAGGTCTAGCATATGTCTATTTCTCTGAGATGCTGTGCCATTACGGATGGACTTTCAACCTTTGTTGGATATTGTAAAGAATTATGTGCTATTTCATGTATGGTGGATATGGTTGTTTAAAGTATTCTGGGTTTTCTTGTCAAAATGAATTGGCTTTTAACCTTTCTAGGATAGAGTAGTGAAATTTTTTTCTGCCATTTACTGTGTTAATTTCTTTCACTATTTGTGAAGCACTTGTGGACGTCTTGCACTTGAAAATGTTAGTTGTTATGTAATGGCAAAACTTATTTGCATGTGTAACATATATATGCGATATAGTATTTTACACAAGCATATAGTAGATTACAATCCAAGTGTTTACTTTTGCATCTTTGTAATTTGCCCTGCTATGTTGCAAATTATTTTTAGTGGATGCAAGGAAAACAACTAATTGTTAACTGCTGGGCAGGGGCATAATCATTGTGAAACTTCGACGTGGCCAGGAATTGAGGCTTCGTGCAATAGCCAGAAAGGGTATTGGTAAGGACCATGCAAAATGGTCACCAGCTGCAACAGTTACTTTTATGTATGAGCCTGATATTCACATTAATGAAAACTTGATGGAGACTTTAACTCTTGATGAAAAGCGGGAGTGGATTGAGAGCTGTCCTACGAAAGTTTTTGATATTAATCCAGATACACAACAGGTTTGTGAGTGAATTTGCTTGTAATTTATTCAAAATTTGAAAGTTGGGTTACTTCAGACAGTGTGAAGAATGCTTTTTTCGGAAAGTTTGGAAGTCTTTATATCTTTTTCTTGTTAGAGTCTATAAATGCTTTGCCAGACGTGCTTGCTTCTTATATTTTTCAATTTGATCTTTTAGAAAGTTGCTTTCAAGGTCCCTTGCCTCTACCTTAGAAAACAAGGATGATTAATTTCTACATAAAGTATAATGTAAATTATATTTAATTCCAAGACAAGTACAAGGCCAAAGTAGAAAATGTCTTATATTCACCATTTCAATTTCCATAGAGATGTCCTTCCCGTATTTAAAAAAAGGTAACGAAACAATCTTTTGGGGGGTGTACACAACTCCTAACAACTAACTGAGAACTGTAGTTACTATCAATATTTCCCTGAGCAAATATTAAGGAGATAGTTTAAATTGTATCTAGGATTAAAAGTTACTCCAACAATTGTGATCTGCTGAGTACTATCAGCAATTGGTTCTATAAGAGTGATGCAAATCAATGGCTTGCAGCAGAAGTGCAGTGAGGGATTCTTACAGCACTAATGAAACATTTCAAACTTTGTAATTTGAAATGTATGATGTCATGTAATTTGTTTGCATGCCATGCATTAAAGAAACCTAAAATCTTAGAAAACAGTTTATAGAGCTTATATCCTCCTAAATATACCAACCTTTGCTAATGTTCTAATATATTTCTTATATGTCTTTAATACATTCAATTTCTTTGGCAAGCAATTTCACTTCTTCGTTATTTCCGTTCTTAATCAGGAGTGTGTGTTGCTTTCACGCCTTTGGAGCTAAGTCACATGACACAATGACACAGGACACAAAGGACACATGGATACTAGTATTCGACATGACACACAGTGACCCAAAAATAAGACACGGGGGACACATTTTATATATATATATATATTAATTTTATATATGTATTAAAAAAATTAACATAAAGATCCAATTTTCATAAAAACTATATACTACATCAATCATGATCAAGCACACAAGAATAATAGAAATTTAGAACCATTATTTGCATTTTTCTCATTAAGTCATCAAAATCAAAATGTATTACATAGATATTGGAGCCAAATACAAAATAAAGTAGATACAAAATAGGGAAGAATCTAATAGATGGTCATGTCTCTGGTTAGTGGTACTGACCATTGTTAATAGTCCTCCAACTCCTCCATGGAAAAATCACCATCACTGTCATTGCTCTGTCCTCCATCCTCCTCCTCCTGTGCACCCTATCCAAGATCTACTGCTGCATTTGTTGGTGTGGAGGATGACCCCTCAAAAGGCTTATCATCAAAAGTGATCGGCTCTAGCATTAGGTCATTAAGATCCATGTTGGCTAATGCCAACTCCACATTGCCATCCAAACCCATATCATCATGAAGCACATTCCGCATCTTTGTCTTTCCCTTCAACCACTCCTGCCTTTGCCTGTAAATAAGACAAAGGTTGGCATTGCCTCTGCCCTAGATTGCTCAAGCTTGCTCTTTCTCAAACTGTACAAATTCCCATATGTGCTCCAGTTCCTCTCACAACAAGTGGATGAAGTAACATGAGAGAGGACCCTCATGGCTAATTGCTGTAGAATAGGGTATGATGCCCCATGAGTTGCCCACCAACCATAGGGTTTCTTGACCCCGTCTCCAAGAACATCATACCCTCCAAATCTCCCAGTGCCAGTGGAGAACGCTATGAGCCCTCCTCCTCCTTCTAAAGGGATGCTCTATCTTGATATAATCTTCTAAATTCTACCTTCCTCCCATGTGAGGAGATTTGATGGCAAAGCTAAAAGCAAAGCTCAAATATCCCAATGGTCTGGTGAGGACCATTAACAGAGATGTAAACAAATAGTTATCATTCTCCTAATTAGATATACTTGACCATTTTATTTTTTAAGAATTTTGAAGGTGAAGGAGGGAGATGAATACATGTTGTAGCGTGGCTTTAGGGAAGCCCTTTGCCTATTGATCCTTGCTGCTCTCCAAAGTACCTGCACAACAACAACAACAACAACAACATACCTTCCTCATTCCTATAACAAAATTTATCAAATGCTTCGAAAAGTGAGATCCAATAGCTACCAACACAATTAACACAATCATTTGGGGAGAAATTGAATCCATTTGCATTAAATCAGAGATGAAGTAGAATGCTTACAACCTTGTCATGTGCAAAGCCATCCTCCTCCATTACCTAGGTTCACTCCTTCACCCTCTTTGCCTTTGATCACCAAAAGTTCTCAAGTGAATAGAGTCTCTCACAATTCCTCTAGCATTTAGACACAGTCAAATCCATTTTCCCAAATTCCTACTCCAATTGGCTCTTGAATAGCTTTTGGATTTGGGTGAGAAGGATGCAAAGTACAATGTGGGACAGGGATCCCAATTGATTCCTTTTAATTCTTTCATTTACACTTTGTTTTCCATAGTTTTTAAGATAAATTGAGCTTTTTGCACCTAAAAGACATATTTCATGCATTTTCAACCACTAGAAGTTGATGGTTATTTGATTCTTAGCTTATCATAGGCAACTTTAATCACTGTAGTTGCCCCATGTCGGGCTTCGTCAATAACCACCTGCAGTTGGGCTATGAGATTTTGTCTCTCTTTAGTGTTCCATTTCAGTCTTCATATTGTGGGTGAACCTGGTACATGCTTTCGGCCTTCACATTTGAGCGTGTTAAATGTTGTGTCAACAGAACTGGAGATATGAGCTCTGCTATTTAACTTTTCCATCAAATCTCCTCACAACAGATCAAAGATGAAGCAGAATGTGAAAGGGCCCACCACCGAGCCACCACCGAGCCACTCATGACTGTAGAACCTAGGATTCAATGAGTGAGCCAAGCAATGCAAAGGTGTGCAATTCTTATCCCACCTAGCGATAAGAATATCCTGTATGGTGGACCATAAGTTCACTGTTAATGTCCCATACTCAGAATACTCCTACATAACAATGGTCTTCACAGACTCAATCATGGAATCCCACCCCTCATAAACATCTTCCTAAGATGGGCTGGTCTATGTTTCAAACTGCAACAAAGAAATGATAGGGTCCATGATCTTAATGGCCAGATCTGTTCTCCCCCACAAACATCATCTAGCATCGTGCCCTTTACCTTTTTTGAAGCAGCTTGATCCATCTTTCTTCAAAAAGACCAAAACTCTGAAATAACCATGGACCCAAGAGCAGCCTTGACCTCCCTCAACTTCTTAAGCATGATGAATGAAGAAGCAAACCGAGTATCTACAACCTTCGACAACGATAGATTTGTGTACTCTTTATATATAGTGAGGCATTGGTATGGTTTTGTACAAAATTGCAGATATGGTGTGCATCATCAATAAGATTGCCAATCCATGTCACATCTGAAGCAACAGATTTAAGTGCTAAATTTAAAGAATGAACAATGCAAGCTGTCCAAATATTGGTCAATATTTAGCTTCCACAATCATGCCAGCAGCTTTGCAAATAAGTGCATTTTCCCTGATGATTTGCACACAAGAATCAATACCTATCTTCAATAACTTAAATGAACAACTAACCCATATATTGTGCATCCTTGTATTTTCCAAGAGCATCCACTGCTTTCAAGAATGGTCCATTCTGGGAAGACACCATGAAATTGACGAGTGGATGGCATGCTGCATCCATCCATCCATCAGAAATAATAGTAACACTGGATGTAGGCCATGATGATTTGATAGGGTGTAGGATTTTGTCCACCTCCTTCTTTGCCTTACCCAATAATGTGGTTCTAAGCTTCTGTGAACTTGGAGGCACATACTCGGTTGATGCCTTTTCAACTAGAGATTGACATATCTCAATGAACTAAGGTGATTGCGCGACATTAAATGAAATGAAGTTAAGATAGAAAAAGAATGCAATGGGAACATCAACCTCATCTTGCTTCTCTTGCTGATAAATCCTGTCCATTGGAACATATGTTGGGGCTGCCTTCCTTTTTGGTGGCTGAATTTCAGCCCCACTCCCAAATTTGCTAGATGGATTCTTTAATAATGGAAGAGGATAATCATTTTTTTGTACTTTCTTGCTTGTTGCTGCCACATTCCCCAAGCCAACTGTATCCTCTTTTTACATCTCATATGTTTGGGTAACCTTGATTTTTTTGCATGCTGCCTTTCTTGCTTGTTGCTGCCACATTCCTCAAGCCAAATGTATCCTCTTTTTCCAACTCATATCTTTGGGTAGCATTGACCACTTTGCGGTAATTACAAGTCCAAACAACATTACCCCCCACCAAGCTTTGATTCGGGCCCTAGATGCCTTGTTGCATACTTTGATAGAGGGTATTTTTTACCTGTGCTTGCTGTTTTGATACAGCAGGGTCATATGAAGCCATGGAAGCACCAACAGCTTCACTTGAAGCACTTGGAGCACTGCCTGAAAAACTGAGGGGAGGGACCACCAACAGTGACATTTCTCCCTTTCTTTTGACCTTTAACAACTGCCTTCGATGATTGAGCCATCACTTCCTTGAAGTAAATGCTGTGTAAAAATACGACTTCTCTAGCTGCCAAATCTGTCTTGATTCCACTTGCACTACCTTCAAAAACTCTTCACCTGCAAATAAATCCATTCTCAATACTCTCAATCTTCTGCAAAACATACCGAGCAAAAAACTGTGTTTTATAACCTGCAGGTGCCTTTTTGCAGAGGACACGTGTCCGAAAAGCAGGACACCATCTGGCATGTGTGGGACACAGTCCAAAAATGTGTCCTGATTTTCATCCTGATTTTCAGACACATAAATTTTTGTGTTGAAACCTAGGATAGGGACGCTGAGGCCTATATGACCATGTCCTGTGACTTAGCTTTGGAGAGAATTTTAATTGATTCCATCTTGTATTTCCTTGCCTAATCATGACTTGGTTGAAATGCATTATGTTCATGATCCTCCATTTGCTAATTCCATCATGTATTGTCATTGATTTTAAACCTGTGCCTCCTTTATCGAGGGATTTTCTTCCAGCGCCTCCTCCATATGAGTGTTGAATGAGTGCTGATTTTAGTTCTATATGTTTCGATGATTGGAAATTTGCATAGTGCCTTGCTTTCCTTAACTTGTTGCTGGTTGTTTAATTAAGGTCTGCTGAAGGCTATGCAATATGTCTTCCATTTGCTTGTTTGATAAAAGGAATTTTGCGTATTGCTCCACTTTCCTTAATTTGTTGATGGTTGTTTGATTAAGGCATGTTGAAGGCTATGCAATATGTCTTCCATTTGCTTGATCTGATATATTTGCTGGTTTATCTTCCAAAGAATTATAATATGTGGCATTGCAAGTCTTTTCACTTGAGATCTTTTCATTCGACTATCAAGCCTTGTAAATTCTTCCACTTTAAAACCAGTCTGCACTCTGGCGAAACTTAAAAATATCACTCCAACATTATACTCTCTTGATTTCTTGTTTTGGCAAACTTAATTGGTGAAACTTAGTCTTGCTTTTCGGTGGACCTTTTAATAAAATTATTAGGTTTGAGTTACGGAAGTGATTGCCTGTATTGTTTGTTTCTGGCAAAGGTGTTTGTCAAAATATTCCAAATTCCCTTCGTTGATATTGCCTGAGCACCATATTTACATCATTGCCTAGTATGTCACTTTTCTGTTGTTCCTTTTAATTTCTTCTTCTGAACCAATGGAGACCTTTTACTGATTTTCAAATATTGCAAGTTTTTCCACTTTAAAACCAAAAGCACTCTCGTGCTATCTTGTTTTGCCCTTTAAAAGTTCTTAACATTATACCCTCTTGATATCTTGTTTTGCCAAACATAATTGATGAAACCCAGTCTGTCTAATAGGTGAACCTTCAATAGTTGTTGTGTTGGGAGTTACCAGAGTGATTGCTTATATTGTTTGTTTCAGGCAAAGTCTTTTATCAAAATATTCCAAATTCCCTTTGTTGATATTAGGAACATTATATTTTCTAATTGTTGGTGTTCTTATTGTTCGTTTTAGTTTCTTCTTCTAAATCACTGTTCCAGAATCTGGAGACCAGAGTCCTTCTAGGTTTATGTCTGCTACATTACTAATGAGTTATATTTGAGGGGGATGTCTATTTAACAGACTAATTGTGGCTTGAACATATAAATCTTAGATGTGGAAAGTAAGTTCAGCAGCTGTGCATTATCACAGACTGAATTGAAATAGAAGGGAACAAGTTGCTGCTCTTGCACATATTTTTAAATGGAATAGCGGAGGTACTTGTCTACAGAATACAGGGATGGTATTTCCAAACCATGGATTGTTGTAGATTTTGACATTTGAGCCTTCATTTGAATTTTGTATATTTTTGATGCCAAAATACCTTCCATTTCTTTTTGATATATAATGGTTAACTTTAGGAAGATGGCTCAGCAAATGCAAAATTTAGTCATAACTTCGTGTGTTGGGGAGGAAAGCACGCTAATAATGAATGTCTTAAGGTGTTGTTGAGTTTGGTGTAGATGTAAAACTTAATTTTTAACACTTATATGGACGAAATATTTTTTACAGTTCTTTTTATTCTACATCTTATTGTCTAATTAATTTAAATGACCATGATTCAAAATTTGGTCCTTTCCAATGTTTCTGCTCTCCCCATTGGGAAGCTTGTTGGTTTTTGTGATACACAGGGCATTAAAATGTACATTAAGATTGTAGCACACAAAATGCCAAATGGTGAGGCAAGCAAATAGGATACATTAAGGATACAAAATGCCAAATGTGAGGCAAGCAAATAGGATACATTAAGGATACAAAATGCCAATGCATCTTTTAAGAAGCAAGTTATCTTATGACGAGCCTGAGGAAACCATGTCATAGGGAAGCTACATATTGCCAATCACGTTCCTTGTTTTTTAAACCAAGGCTGCAATCTATTTTAGAGCTCTTCAACAAAGTCAAATACAGCCTTAATGTTGCAGCAGACATGATTGTTCTGGCCTACTATTCCTAGCGGTTTACACCTTCCCTTACTATTGTATTCGACTTAAACAATGCTTTTATTAATGGGTAAACATGATTGGCATGCATAAATTCTCAATACATTATTTCAATCATTAAACGCTGTGCAGACAAAGTCCCTTTAATCAATGTCATAAAAGAACTGAAAACATGTTCATAATGAAATTGGCGCCAATCAATTTGTAGCCAACAACGTTCTTACTAGCAGATTGTGCATTTTATCTGAAGGCCATTATTTTCCACTGAAATCTTCATTCTTCAGTACACAGACTCTTGTACAGACTCTGTACAAGAGTGATTAGTGTTTGAAAGTTCCACTTCAGTAGGCCAGCATTCTTTTGCAGATTCTTTTCACAGCCAAACCAAGAAACAGTCTTTTTATTAATGAAGAATTGCCCCTCTGATACAGCTTGTGGCAAACAAATCTCTTTGTGCTTCTATTTTCTTCCCATCCTCGTCAATCACTAGCAAGTTTAATGTTACACAGGTTCACGGTGTCCTGCAACCATTACTTGACATCACATTTGAATTTCGAATGAAGTGCAAATTTCATGGGAAATTCACCAAGCCTTTCAAAAAGTTAAAATCCATGTGCAATTGAGACTTCCAGAGTATAGTGATTAGTGAAAGAAACTGCTCCGTTGTAAATCAAATATATCTGTTAGTTTTCTTGTAATTCCGGAGTCTGAAGTTAGCTAGGCTATGATTACTTTTTCGGCATATTTCTATATTACAAGTTCTAGCTCATGATTAGCCTGTCATGCATGTTGTATGTTACATTTTCTATGATGAGTTAATATAATCCATCAGGCATACTCTTCCTATATATTGTCATTCCTATTCTCCTCTTCATTTCATTTGAAGTACACGAAAAGGCTTGCTAGTTCCTAGAAATGTCCTTTTGGAACCAGAGTGGTTAACATAACTACATTTATTGGTAGTCTGGTAATTATTTGTATGCACATCCAAAGGACCAAACATCATTGGGCTTCTTTTTTATCATTTTTAATTTTTTGTTTGAAAGCTTTTTCCAATATGACATTGTACAAGTGAGATTAGTTTTGCAGGTCTTTATTTGACAGTTATGTTTTTTGAATCAGTATCTGCCTGCGGCTTGATGCCACCTTCAAAAACATTTCTTTGGTACCAAATTCACTGTGTAATTTTGCCTGCGGCTTGATCCCACTTTCAAAACAATTTCTTTGGTACCAAATTCACGGTGTAATTTTGTTTTGCAGGTGTTTGTGTATGATGCTGAAGCATACTCCTATGATGATGAGGTCATCAAGAAAGCTGAGGCAATGGGAAAACCAGGACTTGTGAGCATTAATGCCAAAGATGATAGTTTTATATTCACTGTTGAAACTACAGGAGCACTCAAAGCTTCTCAATTGCTTCTTAATGCTATTGATGTCCTTAAACATAAACTTGAAACAGTTAGACTGTCACCAGAAACTGAAGAAGATGATGCACAATTTATTGATTTAGAGCAGCACATGCGAGGTGGAGGTGGAAGATGATTTCGTGATGCATGTTGGGCATTCTACTTGAACCGATTTTCACTTTCATTTGCATTAAAGTGCTTGCCACTTTGTTCTGTAAAATATTGCCGGATAACAGTGCTTCAATCTTTGCAATCTCTTTTGCTATGGCCATTTTTGATGAAAGAAATCCCCAAAAGGTTAAAATAATATATTACACATGGTAACTACTACAGTACTATTCCTACAATGCACACACAAAATGCGTGGACTTGAATTATATTTCATGAGTGGGAGTATTGGGAAAAACCTATTGCTGGCTTTGTAAATTACCGGATATGATGTGCTTATCTGAAACACTTGTTGAATATGACACTCAAATTTATAATTGCATTGAATGCTAACAGTCTTGGTTTCCGTGATTGTGTTAAAAATTGCAAAATAAGCAAAAAAAGGAAGTGCTGATTCCTTAGTCTATAAATCAGCAGCAGTTAAAATGCCTCATTAGAACTTAGTACCTTTAAGAGGGAAGGTTGGATCGAACAGGTAGCTAGTATAATATTTTTGGGAACTTTTGCAGCTAATGCTTGTGTGGGTTGTTTTTGTCGAACTAACAAACTTTATCATTTTATTCTTTCAGTCTCTCTATGTTACAAGAGACGAGAAAAGGGAAATTCAAAGGAACAAGAATTGTAAGGTGGAAGAAACCGCCCTTCGCCCCTCAACACACATTCTCTGCATATTATGCACTTACGAAAAAGCACAAATCGATTCAAGCTCACAAGTAATTTCACCACATGTGATGTATCATAAATATTTAGATCATATTGCTCAGTTTATTTTTATTTTATATGTACGTCTTTTATCCGTTGCTTTTTAGCATTCTGCCGTGGTCGGGAGGCATCCAAGAATCCGCATTTTTGTCATACGCTTTCTTATAATACATCTCTGGTATGAATTCATTTTCTAAAGTTAAATTGCGACATTGTATGAGCTCATTTTTCGAAAGTGTAACCGCGACATGGAAACTTGTTGAGAAAACTCCCATGCATGATTAGCTAGAAATATGCATTAGTTTTGAGAGGTAATGTTCTGCAGGTCTCCCACCTTTCAAATCTTTTACATCGACCCTTACGAATTATTCAAGTCCAACATAGAGATGCATATTTAGGGTAAAGTAGAAGCTTCTCCATTATATTTGAGAGGTAATGTTCTGCAGGTCTCCCACCCTTTCAAATCTTTTACATTGACACTTGCGAATTATTCAAGTCCAACATAGAGATGCATATTTAGGGTAAAGTAGAAGCTTCTCTTCTGGGGCAAAGGTTTTAGGGACAGGGGGATTCTAGATTGCTAATCTGTCTATTTATCCTTGTAACAAATTTCATACTGATAAAACATAAGGTTTTAATGTATTTTTAGTGGTGATTTTCAGTTGATGAGTGCTTGTCGATTAGTTACTGAGTTGAGAGCAATGTAAAGTACTTGAAACTTGAATACGAATACGAAGCAAAATAACTCAACCAACCTACTAAACAGTGCTATTTACCATTTATAACAGGTCTGAAATAACACTTACACAACGAAGTACACACGTTTTAATTAATAAAACTGACGGTAACATCATGATTATTAGGCACTTGCATCATATGCGTATCACAAATGAACAGATGTATTATTTGAATAACCATAAATATTACATATCCATATCCTTCTAAGTTCTAGCTATCCAGATGTAATATCATTACAGCGGTAAAGACAAACAAACCTCTCTTTTCAGACGTTACCATAAACACCAAAATACTATATTCCATAACAATTACAACAAAGTCTGTGAAGACGATAAACAAAGTTCTCTTTTCGGACGTCACTATAAACAACAAAACACTAGATTCTTTAACAATTAGAATAAAGTACTATATGCGGTATAGAAGCAGCAGTAACAATTAGAACCGTACAGAATAACAGCATCACATGCATTATAGAACAACCCTTCAAATTGTAACAACATTACAGAACGAAATAAAATTATAACCCTACAGAACAACAGCAATACATGTATAGAATAACCCTGCAGATTAACAGCATTACATGCATAGAACAAAATAGCATTAAATGCACGTACTACAGAATAGCGGCATTCGATGCATAGAACAACCCTTAAATTAGAGATGAAAGCTCCAAATCTGCAAAAAAACACTCAACGGTTTGCTCAAAAAGCTCCTCAATGGCCACAATTATTGAGCTCCTAAACGGTTCTGTCCCCATTGAAATGACAAATTGCAAATGCGGTAAAACCTCAATGGCTGCCAAGGAAACCTCCCTATTGAAATGACAAATTGTAAACGCGGTAACCTCAATGACTGCAAGTGAAAACTCTGGCCACCACAATAGATGTAGGGTCTTCTTCCATGTTAAAACTTGAAATGAGAAAATGCAAATGCGGTGCCCTCTATGGCGCAATCGTCATAGGGTCTTCTCCGCATATGAAACCACAATAGTTATGGGGTCTTCTCTCCGCATTAGTCATAGGGTCTTCTCCGCAAATGAAACCACAATAGTTATGGGGTCTTCTCTCCGCTGAAATGACAAAGTTGCATCGAACGAGGCGATGTGAAGCCTTATTTTTAAAGGCGTCATTTCTAACTACCTTGTGAATATTCATGGATTGCGCTGGAAACCAAACCCTTCCTAGTAAGCGTAATAAGGCTTCATTTCTAACTACCTAGTGAATATTCAATATTTCATGGATTGCGCTGGAAACCAAAAGCTTCAAGTAATAGTAACCGTAATAAGGCTTCATTTCTAACTACCTAGTGAATATTCAATATTTCATGGATTGCGCTGGAAACCAAAAGCTTCAAGTAAGCGTTGGCATGTTTTAAGATTTCATTTCTTACTACCTTCTGAATATTCATGGATTGAGCTGGAAATCAAACCCTTCCTAGTAAGAGTTGGCGTGTTTTGATTAGTTTATAGGGTTGATATGGTTACATTGTCATTGGTCATCTTCACAGCGAGGGTGCTCTCCAACCTAACCTATGGCCTCAACATTTTTGCAAAAGTGGAATGCCCTTAGTACATATGTTTAAGTTATCGTCTCCTTTAGATCGTTAGTTAGGATGTCTAAGTGATTAGGTTCTTTTCTCATCTGTTCGCTAGATAAGACGGCGCCTTGGTAACTAGGCTCTTTCCTCAAGTACGATGCAAAATACAATATACCTTAGCAATGCACCAATATATCTTGTTTTGGGAAGTTGAACGCTCTTAAAGTAGGCTTTTCACCCTTCAAAATGGTGCGCAGGTGATGCAAGTCATTGTAGAAGCTCCATTCTCTACCATTCACTTCATTGATATTTTTCGAAATAACCAACATAAGTCATTGTAGAAGCTCCATTTTTTACCATTCACTTCATTGCAATTTTTCGAAATAACCAACATTTATGTAGGATTTGACTTGTTTTCACATGTGTGGCCTCATTATTTTATTAAGTAAATTGGTCCATGTCCTTTCACCAAATTAGGCTTTAATTTCACTTAATATTTTTTTTTCTTTTTCTATCAATTCTTCTATCAGTTCTTCTTAAGTAAGAATGTCTTTCACTCATGATGAAGATGATATGATGATAGTGCCCTGAGAAGAAATAAATAAATTACTTGGTTTGTTGTAAAATTTTATTCCTATGCTCAAAAAGCTTAGAAAGAAGCATACGAGGTTATCATAGTTTTGGCAGTTAGTTTTACTAAGTTAGAAGATTAGGGAGGTTAATGTTATAATAAAGATTGTGAAGTTGAGATCTAATGTGGGTGTACTCAGGGCACTCTAAGAAAAAGTTGCTTTCATCATCAATGCTCTTAGTTTTATAGTGATGCCAAGTCTTTTCTTCCCATGGTGTTTTAAGAATTGTCTAGCATGTTTTATATAGATGCCAAGGCTTTTCCTCCCACGGTGTTTTAAGAATTGTCTAGCATGTTTTATATAGATGCCAAGGCTTTTCCTCCCATGGTGTTTTAAGAATTGTCTAGCATCTTAATTAGAGATACTTTTGGTCTTCTAAATTATGGTTAATGACTTCTTTGCAGTGTCTTAATTTTCTTTTAAATTTTAAATAATTTTTTTCCTACATTTTGTTTTTAAACTCAGATGTAATAATATTTGTAATGTTATTATAATCACTCTTAAATGCTCAATACAACCTTTAAAATGGTTATAAAATGTTTTATTGACTTGCATCAATGCAGATGTTTGTTTATCAAAATTTTAAAATGGTTATAAAATGTTTTATTGCTTACACCCATGCAGATGTTTGTTTATCAAAACATCTGCTTGTTTATCAAAATGTTTTTGTTTGTTTATCAAAATGTTTTAGTACTTGTACCAATGCACATGTTTGTGATTAATCCAATTCAATGCCTCATGGTTTTGCCCAAATTGCTATAGGTTGCTCTAAATTTGACCATTCTTGTACAACAAAACTCCCGCAATAGTATTTTATGATGCAAAAGAGAAAAACTTATTGCTTTTTGCATTATTTGAAGTGACTAACACCATAATACTAATACTATGATGCAAAAGAGAAAAACTTATTGTTTTTTTGCATTATTTAAACTCACGAACACCATCGACGTGGATGATATATTGTAATTTTCTAGAATGCTTCTCTACTTTCAACATTCCGCTTGGCCTCTTTGCCTTTCTTCAACATGGTTGAAATATGTTTGATAATCTTGACAAAGAGAGGTATAAGTCTTATAATGAAATTAATTTTATAAATTTTTTATCTCAGTAAATGAACCCGTATTTACGTACACCAGATAATAGGGATACCTGAAAACCTTAGTTGTCTTAAAAATCTGATAATTGTTGCCCCATTCTTATGGCGACAACTTCATCATATCTGAAATCAAGAATACTTGGAACATTGTATGCATCCACCATCGCAACCATGCCCTTGTGTTGTTCCTTCCAATAGGGTGAACATGGATAAACACTCTTAACTCCACAGAGTCTAATTATTTGGTTGTGGGCAATGGTACTTGTCGAGTCTCCTTTGTTCAATTTGGATTAATTTTAACACCAACCTTTGATACAATATAGTCCAAAAGTTTTGTTTTATCAATTTCCAAAATTAAGTTTTTAAAGTTCAGAAAAATTCTGCATCTTCTACACCTTTCATAACTCATTGTACGATGTTGCCTAAAAATGCAAAGTCCATGGCTCTTTGAAAGGCACATTCGATGTTAAGTAGGCCAAATGACATTGTAAAAGACAAAGGATCCCAAGCAGGAGTGAATGATGTCCAAAGGCTCCCCACAATTGCTACGAGTGTTTGATTATATTGTCAAGAAACTATGCAACATGGACATCATCCTCTACTAGATCTGAGATCAAATTACAACCGTCAAGAAACTATGCAACATAGGCATCATACTCTACTATATCTAAAATCAAATTACAATAAATCAAGTTGGACATCATCCTCTACTATATCTGAAATCAAATTACAATAAATCAAGGTAAAAACATTGAAATTGTTTTTTATTTATTTTTAATTTGAAATCTGGATTCTCGATTTTTGTAATCAATGTCATATTATAAATGTTGTTATGTCCACATTTGAATATATTGATGTCACGAAGGCAATAGTTCGAAAATAGAGGTAAAAACATTGAAATTGTTTTTTTTTTTTAAATTTGAAATCTGGATTCTTGATTTTTGGAATTAATGTCATATTATAAATGTTGTTATGTCCACATTTTAATATTGATGTCACGAAGTCATTATTTCGATGTTTTAATGTAGAATGCAATAGAAAAAGACAATTTATATGATTTTAATGTGGCAATTTTACCTTTAAATTGTGCCATTTGAAAAAAAAATATCACTACAAAGTTAATTGTATAATGGGTCTAAAACATAGTTCACACATGAAAGTTAAGACTTCAAAAAATATCACTACAAAGTTAATTGTATAATGGGTCTAAAACATAGTTCATACATGAAAGTTGAGATTTGGAAGACAAATTTGGCGGACATTTGATGTGACAACACAAACTACATTACTAAACAAAAGTTACGAGGTGGTAATGTCCTCGAGGTTGCCAATGCCTTCTGCTAAAAGACTAACTATAGAAAGAAGAATAAAGGATATCATTTTTTGAATTATGATTGTCTATGTTTGGTCTTGACTATTACATTACTTTGTGTCAAAAGCATAGTTTATGTCAAGCAAAATGATATAATAGCCACAAAAATGAAATATATACGATTGATAAAACAATACATAGCTATACTCATTACATAATTCTAAAGTCTAAATATGTTAGAATTGGCAACAATGAGCTTGATCAGACGGTTATTAGTTTTCTTGAATCTTCCAAATTCAAAACTATACTATGTTATTTTCTTGGCAATGATCACCAACAACACTAATATTGGTCTTTCAACTATATCTCTTTTAAGTGCGTGCAAAGTGGATTGCATTTATGACATGGATTTCTTCTAACTCACCAAGAAAGCAAAATGTTGCCACTAGATAAAACATAAACGGGTCATGTGTGACAAGTAAATGATAGATTTGCCCCATATTTTATTATTTTAATAGAAAGGCTCTAAAAAATTAAAAATAAAACCTAAATGTCTAAGCCCTTTGTTTTTAACAATTTTATTGAAAGAAATATTTTAATTTTATTTTAATTTTGTTATCTCTTACAATATTGAGAGCATGTTATATCTGGCAATAACCATTTTGTAACAAAACTCATTGCCTAATTATAGAAAGAAAACTAATTTGTAACAAAATTCATTGTAAAAGAAAGAAAACTAATTTGTAACAAAATTCATTGTAAAAGAAAGAAAACTAAGTGTTTATTTTTTGTTCTATTAAACAAATTATGATATTTTTTTTAAACTTTATGTTTCTTTTTCTTTTACTTTAATTAGTAACTATAACTATAAAAAACTTTCATTACCTAATTATAGAAAGGAAACTAATTTGTAACAAAATTCATTGTAAAATAAAGAAAACTAAGTGTTTATTTTTTGTTCTATTAAACAAATTATGATATTTTTTTAAAACTTTATGTTTCTTTTTCTTTTACTTTAATTAGTAACTATAACTAAAAAAAGCTTTCTTTTACTCTAATTTGTAACTATAACTATAAAAAATGATTGCATAATTAAAGAAAGAAAACTAAGTGATTTTTTTTTGGCTTTATTAAACAAATGATGATCATTTTTTTAATTGTAAACCTTTCGTTACTTTTTCTTTTACTTTAATTTTTAACTATAACTATAAAAAACGATATAGAACATGAGCACACTATATCATAACAACTTAAAAATTAATTATTCAAATACATCCTAAGTATTATTTTATCTTCCTAATATTTAATAATAATATTTAACTTAATACACAATTTCCAACTCTTATAAATATATATTACTATATTCACAAACATTAACACCATGTCCACAGGCCAAGCCGGGTGAGCCTGCACAACTAGCTTCACCATGATACAACTGCGCCATTGTGGAAGAACCATATTACAAACCTTGAACATGTTTCACCATGGCTACATGTAATTCTGCATGCCACTTCCATGTTTTTTGAACAGGTTTCATCACGGCTACGTGTCGTTCTGCATGACATTATCAGTTTTTTTGATTTTCACACTGTTAACTTGTCTACTCATAGTTTGGTTTCTCCAAGAACAAGGGAGGGTTTTGTTTATGTTCATCTAGGTGGCCTGTTTTCAAGAGGGTCCTGGTTTTGTGGACCTGTTTTCCCACCTAGAGGGAGGGCCCAGTCTCATTTTGAACTGCTATGTCTGCTCATCATGAGTAGGTTTGCTTCCTTGCTTTGTAAACTCCTATGTATTACTATTTTCTTTTTTTAATAGAATAGCTCTCAACTTGCAAAAAAAAAACACCATGTCCATAAACAAACTATGATTTGCATCCTTTTCAATAACATGCATAACCCATGTATAACTTGTATGATTTGCATCCTTTTCAATAACATGCATAACACCATGTATAACTTATATTAGGCATAATATATCCTTATGACACATCTCAAAGGCTAAGTTATTGATTAGTCTATGAAGATGGGTAACACATTTGGCAAAACTGACGATGGAAATTCTTTTTTATTTATTGATTTATTAAAGTGAACTTGTAAGAACTCATATTTTCCACATGAATTCCGAGATGCAACAAAAAAAACAAATTGCAAGGAATTATGTTGTTTTTCCACCTTTTTTTTGAAAAATTAATAATATCATTTAATATATCAAAATTGAATTTAATGATAGACTTGTCCTTGTAAATTTTAGAAAAAGTTAACGAGTGACTTTGTGTGCACATAAAATTCTCTCTCTCTCTCTCTATATATAATGCACTAGGGTGTACATATTTTGCTGTAATTATTTTTATTTTGAAAATTGCATTTTTTAATTGATTTTCGAAAACAACCAATGACAATTTTAATTGTAGAATGCACTAGGGTGTACATATTTTGCTATAATTTGTTTTTTTCTTCTGAAATTGCATTTTTTTATTATTAATTTTCGAAAGAAACCAATGAAGATTTTAATCGCATTTTGTACACACCCGACCGCACCTAAATGTTTTTTTATTGGTATAAAAATAAAAAAACAAAAAATACCCTTTTGAAGAGGATTCGTTTCTTTGGGCGTCAGTTTTTTTTATAAATTTTTGGTTGTGCACTTTTCATGTTATTGATTTTTCTTTGTACAGCATCGAAGTTGTGGACATGGTTTTTAAGAGCAAGTTTGAAAAGAAAAAAAATCATACGAACTCTAAAACATGTAAATTATATGTCAACTGAAAGAAGGTTTTTTGACGAATTTACTGCTATGAAGTTCGCCACCTAAGGTGTATCCTAAGGCAGAGTTTAGGCCTGGTGAAGGGAGCATAAAAATTAAAATTGTAGAAAAAATGGCTAAAAGACTAATTTAAGCACTCGATTGAGCTAATAGCTTGATTGAGGTCATTAAAACCCTTAATTGAGATTTTGGATGAATTTTCAAATATCTTGATCGAAGGTTTAACCACGGTTAGCACAAAATCTCGATTGAGCTCTTTAATTAAAATAGCTCGGTCGAGCTTCATAGCTCGATCGAGCTCCTCAGAGTTATGAAACATCAAATTTGATGAACATGAATTGTAACACAAAAAAGATTGTAATAATAGCCACATCTTATTTGAAAGAAAATAATGTCCTAGAGAGGACATGTTATGTGGTTTATGGCATTATTTAAATCTACATTGATCCTTAAAGAGTTCATTAGTTTGAAACAAGGGCCTTATTTTATTCCCTTAACCATGATTAATTGCTTAAGATACCAATCCTCATAACACAAGACTTCTTGATGGTATCCATGTCCCACATGGAGAGAAAAGATGTGATGTGTGATATCAACATATTATGTTAATGTTTATTTGATCTTTTACGCTTCCTTTTTTACATATCAAAATCTTAGAAATTAATGGACAATCAATTTGTTTTTTTGACAAGAATGGTTATAGATTTATATAAGACAACAATGGTCATGCCATTGGCACATATACAACTGAGTGTTACATTCAAATACAACAACATAAATCCAAAATACCAAAAAATTAAGTCCATAGAAGGCAACTAAAGCTATAATGCTTAAACCAAAAGCAAAATAGGGAACTTTTAATAGTTTCCCATTCAATACAGAGACAAACAAACTGATGCTATCAAAGCAATAAAATGGAGACATAGATTGACTAATTTCTGGGGTTACTAGTTTCCCCTGGGGCCTGGGCCGCTTGCTGCTCTTCCTTGACTATCTGCCATTCCAAGGTGAGCCTCCCAACATGCATTTCCAACTTTAAGATATGGTTTTCCAACTCTTCCTGAGAGTCCGAATGAGGTCGGACCTTCTGGTCTACATCATCAGATAGGTCCTCGCAGAGCTGGATCAAGTCCCCATCCACCAAATCGAAGCGCTGATCTCCCTCCTCTTCCAGTTTGAACACCACACGATTTCGATCCTTCAGCAGCATGCGAAGAATCCTTACCTCCTACTCTAGGAACACGACCCGAGCTTGAGTCACGCCGCCTGATTCCGAGGGAGGTTCCATGTCGAACATATACTTTTGCGAGCTAGTAAACCTTCCTTCTTTCTTGCACCAACGAACATAGCAGAGAGCAACAATATCTAGGATAAAATGAAATGAAACCGGATGGGCATGCTGACCACCATAAAACAATTCTAACTCTCGTGACCTATCTGCTTCCTTCATAAGGAGGAGATCCTTCTAGATCAGGGCACAGGACTGGCGACCTGCCATACTGTAAACTTGCCTCACCAAATTCTGCTTGATGCAAAGGTTCACATTGGAAAGTGTACTCCCCCCCTTCCTTTGCCGACGATTTAAAACAACCCGACCTCTTGTCACCTTTCTGAAGCCTGCAAGCCATTGCCACCTAAGCCGTGGACTGAGAATGGAGCGTACGAAAGCCCCACCGCCCCCCCTTGAAGTCTCAGGCGAGGGCAGATGGAAGTGATGTTCATAACCATTTAAGAGTAGTGACCCCTTGCTCAAAGAAGTAGCCAGGTTGGATGCTTGGTCAGATTCCACGTTTAGACCCCTTAGGACGTGATAGAAGTGAACATAGTGGAAGGAGTTCAAAAGGATCTTGATTTTTTTTTCAGAATATGTTGATGTTTCAGTTGCTTAGGAAGACGGTGAGTGACTAAAGATTGAATAATCAGCCTGGAGTCACCAAAGAAAACTAGATCATGCATATTCAATTGAAGAGATTGATTGAGTCCTTGCCATAGAGCTAGAGCATCAACTGTATTGTTGGTATCTACCCCCAGTCCCTAGGAATAGGACAATTCAGTCAATCCAGCGGGATCCACGAGGATCCCTCCCCCTCCTGCCACCCCTAATGGACAATCAATTATTAAAACTATAATTATACATGTTAAGTACCAACCCCCCCTCTCTCTCTATATAATTTTCTTTTTTAGTTTCTATCAATCACACTTTACTTTATGTGGCATTGAATTGTTTAAGTTGCAAGTTTATGTGGCATTGAATTGTTTAGTTAGTGGATTTCATTAGATTCAAGGTTTTATATTGATTTACAAGGCATGCAAATTAAATGTTTCAACCATTTTGTATTTATTACTATTATTTATATAATAGTTAAGAAAATTATATATATATATATATACTATTAGTTTACAAAATTTAAGATAATTTGTAATTTGAATTTTATAGCATTGTAATGTAGATTACAAATTTTCTTTTGTTGAAAACAATACAGGCAATAAGAAAGGCCATTTCATCTCTTGGAAGGCCAATCTGTTCTCCCAATAAAAGAAAAAAATAGCTATTTAAACCATCCTCCTAAGAAAAAATGTATTATTGTTATAAACAGGCAGGAAGACCAATCTCTCAAACTGGACATGTCAATTTTTTTTGAATGTTATGAGCAATGAAAATATAAAAGCGACACACCCTTCAAACTTGGACTTAATTTCCTTAAATAGATGGAGTATATGAGAATATGTTTTAGAGTGTAATATTTCTTTTAAGTGTTGTAGAATAATTATTAGCTATAATAAATGTCACTAGTATCCCACATAGAAGAATTCATAAAGCCAAAGTTGATTCTTGTAAGTCAAATTCCTTTATCTAGAGTTAAAAAAACAAGCTAGCTAGTAGCATTTGAAACACCTTATTGGCAATAAATAATATTTTGAATATTGGCTTAGGTTGAGGCTTTGTACCTGTGTACTAATAATATCCATTGTAAATAATATCAGTCAAATAGATGCCAAAATAAAATGGTAAGATGTTTAACAATAAGGTCATTATTGAGTTGGATAATTTGTAGTCATCGTTGCACATTTACTTTGAAACAAAGATATACCAATAATGAAACCTAGAAGTAGAAATAACAACCTAGTGATAATGATGCAATTTGAAAATGTGTATGGCTGATAAAAGTATTTATACATGGGTTCATGTTGATTGGTTGGGTGGGAAATATGGTTATTAGACCATATTGCCTCCAAGGGCGTCTCCTCTCAAAAGGGGAAGAAATATAATGCAACAACTTGATTAACTTAAAACCAATTCATAATATATTTTGTTGTAATAAGTTATCAAGCATAAGAATAGTAATTGTGGATCTTGAAAAACTCGTTGCAAGGATGACTCTTCAAGGATGGTTCATGATGGTAATTATGTGAGTAATGTGAGGAACTGTTTCCCCTTTATATTAAATTTTCTAGTTTGCTTCTTAATTTGCATGGAGGTAATTTACTTATAGCAAAAGAAAAAAAATTACATAATAATCATTTATGCAATAGTTAACAAATGCATATTAATTATTAATAAAATGCGTATTATTAATAATCAATTTAACTTTTTAATAATCAAATGTGTATTATTAATAATCATTTAATTTTTTTTTTACATGTATAATTATTAATTCCAAAACATTCGTCATCTAAACATATTCCTAAATTGCATTACTTCATCGACATAAACATAGGATAAAGTTAAAACATGTATATATACATCCACATAAACCTAAAGATAAGATAAATAACTCTTGTCAATATAAACATATAATACATCATATATATCCATGAAGAAAAAATACAATGCAAAAATAGTCCAAAGGCTCAAGTCCATAAAAAAGTACAAGTACATATATGTATGTACATAACAATAAAAATAGTGGTACGAGACATGCACAAGTCTAATATAGTATGTGGACTAGGCCGATCTGTTCTCCCAATAAAAGAAAAAGAACTATTTAAACCATTCTCTTAAGAAAACAATGTATGATTGTTATAACCAGGTAGGAAGACCAATCTCTCAAACAATTGTTATAACCAGGTAGGAAGACCAATCTCTCAAACCGTACATGTCAATTGTTTTTTGAATGTTATGAGCAATGAAAATATAAAAATGCACACACTTCAAACTTGGACGTAATTTCCTTAAATAGATGGAGTATATGAGAATATGTTTTAGAGTGTAATATTTCTTTTAAGTGTTGTATAATAATTATTAGCTATAATAAATGTCACTAGTATCCCACGGAGAAGAATTCATAAAGCCAAAGTTGATTCTTGTAAGTCAAAGTCCTTTATCTAGAGTTAAAAAAACAAGCTAGCTAGTAGCATTTGAAACACCTTATTGGCAATAAATAATATTTTGAATGTTAGCTTAGGTTGAGGCTTTGTACTTGTGTACTAATAATATCCATTGTAAATAATATCAGTCAAATAGATGCCAAAATAAAATGGTAAGATATTTAACAATAAGGTCATTATTGAGTTGGATAATTGGTAGACATCGTTGCACATTTACTTTGAAACAAAGATACACCAATAATGAAACCTAGAAGTAGAAATAATGTACTAGTGATAATGATGCAATTTGAAAATGTGCATGACTGATAAAAGTATTTATACATGGGTTCATGTTGATTGGTTGGGTGGGAAATATGGTTATTAGACCATATTGTCTCCAAGGGCATCTCCTCTCAAAAGGGGAAGAAATATAATGCAACAACTTGATTAACTTAAAACCAATTCATAATATATTTCGTGGTAATAAGTTATCAAGCATAAGAATAGTAATTGTGGATCTTGAAAAACTCGTTGCAAGGATGACTCTTCAAGAATGGTTCATGATGGTAATTATGTGAGTAATGTAAGGAACCATTTCCCCTTTATATTAAATTTTCTAGTTTGCTTCTTAATTTGCACGGAGGTAATTTATTTATAGTAAAAGAAAAAAATACATAATAATAATTTATGCAATAGTTAACAAATGCGCATTAATTATTAATCAAATGCGTATTATTAATAATCAATTTAACTTTTTAATAATCAAATGCGTATTATTAATAATCATTTAAACTTTTTTTTACATGTATAATTATTAATTCCAAAACACTCGTCATCTAAACATATTCCTAAATTGCATTACTTCGTCGACATAAACATAGGATAAAGTTAAAACATGTATATATACATCCACATAAACCTAAAGATAAGATAAATAACTCTTGTCAATATAAACATATAAGACATCATATATATCCATGAAGAAAAAATACAATACAAAAATAGTCGAGAGGCTCAAGTCCATAAAAAAGTACAAGTACACATATGTATGTACATAACAATAAAAATAGTGGTATGAGACATGCACAAGTCTAATATAGTATGTGGACTAGGCCCTTGATGGGCTCTGTGGATACCCCTATGACGAGAACCACTTGCACTACTTCCTTGACGCAAGGGTTGCGGGCTCAGAAATGGCACACTAAAATACTGGTTGAGATATGGAAATTGCAAAAATAAAATTTTTAAAGTCTGTAAATTAGTTAGATTAAATAGTAATCACTTGAAATTACAAGATGGTAAATGCATGTAAATTTTAAGTGGATAGATCAACTTATGTTAGTCATGTTAAGGTCAATGTTGATGTTGATGTCGTTGTCATCCAAATTTGGCCGTGTAACAACCTCAGTGCCTGGCCGAGTTGATGTTCCCTCTTCGAGATGACACCGATCGAGGGCCTCCCACTCATGTCTCCACATGATAGGATCCTCGGTGCCTCGATGTACATCCACCTTTTGTAGTGTGACATCATGCATGTAATCAACAAACTAATAATAAAGATGAACATGATATATTAACCATCAACTTGAATTCTATATTGCATTGGAACATAAATTACAGTACCTCGTGAATGAGCCGTTTATGGTAGGGATGCGGGGGAGGTTGCATCCCCTACTCACTTGCAATGCCCTTGCCTCTACCATGTACGATTTGAGCAAGGGACAAGATGGAAGTTACAATATAGTAAATGCAATTATATGCATGCATGTAACTCACAAAGCTAGGATGAGCGAATTAGCATATGTACCATAGAGAAGTAATCGGGGGTAAACAGAAGGACGATCCAGTATCGATTGAGATCAAAATAACACATCCATAATGTTGGCCATATGCATGGAGCAATAAAAAAAATCAATACTATTTTAAATGTATGCACGTGTATTAAAAATGAAAATTTAACGACATATAATGAAAAAAATAAGTACATAAATATACCTAGTCTATCAATCACGAACGACATCTCTTAAGAAGTCCAATGTATGCATTATGGTCACCCATAACATACATCATCAACTGGTCATAGTCAATGAGTCGAAGGCTGTCATTGTTGACCCATTGAAACTCAATATCTGTAGGTCCAGGAGGTAGTTTGGACCTCTCATAGTGCATCACAACTGATACACTGCCCAATGCAATGCGCACGGAGCCTACCAATCGATCTCGTGTCTCCACTCCGAGCTGTGATGGCTTGATGACATCCGTAGATCGGATTCCAGTCCGACTAGGAGGTGGAATCAGTTGAGCAGGGGGTGGTACATTAGAAGGGTCTCTACGAGCCATTGAACGATCATAACTCTGTCCCTACTCGACGCCATAGAACGATGATGGAATGCTGGTGTAATCAGGACGCATGCCTAAGACAAACTCATAGTATATATGTTTGAAAAAGTATAGTGCAACTTGGTCATGGTGGGGGAACTTGACCCATGCTCTTATAAACCTGTCGTATACGTGAGCACAACAACCTCAAGCATAAAATCTTGGATCCTAAGTGGCTGTCTAGGAGCTCGATCGGGATGAATGTGAAACAAAGTGCCCTTGACATCCACTCCCTTCATCCCAGCTTTAACAACCTCCCATTTGTCAGGCCCTTATACCTTATCCCTCGTCCTATGGCAAGCAATCTTCCAGATGGTACTCATTGGCCACACCATCTCGTGGATCTGCAACAAGTTTCCAACAACATCTAACATCATGTTGATGGTAGGTCTAGATGGAAACTCATGGCCCATGCTCCGTAATTGATCGTGGATACAATCACACTACAACTGGATCTCCTCGAGCGTAATCAAGGTGATCTCATCCTCCCAAGGACATCTATAAGTACTTGACAGACATATCAAAAAAATTATTAGTCGAACTATATGTCTAACAATATAAAGATACTCAAATTAAATACACTAATAGTTGAAATAAGGATACTGATAGTTGAAAAACAAATAAATACGAATTTACAATACTTGTGCTGTGTAGGACCTCCTTGGTGCGCTCGAAGACACTCAATGTCTCCTGGTCCTCACATGAGATACTTCCCAATTATTTCTTAACTAGTGGGGAGCCTATATGAAAGTAGAAACAAACACCAATTAGAGTTAACAAGTACATGTAATTGGAATATAAACAAAACAATATGTATTTGGTTTACTTACGAGACCACTCATGACATGGGGGTGGTTCGCCCAAACTATATTGGATCGACGATCATGGACAGAATATGGAAGAACCTCACCCGGAAGAATGATATGCATGAAACAATGAAGATAAATCATATGTGTCATAGAAGATAAACAATGGAGATAAAGCACTATACATCGGTTCTTATTAAGGATCTTTGCATGTTTGAGCAATAGAAGATTTTTGGCATCCAAGGATAAAATCAACTCCTTGAATAAATAAACATGAATTTTAGAGAAAATGTATTTTAAAGTCAAACAATGACTTTAATCTTATGGGAGGGTCAATTCAGACAAATGAATAAGCAAGCTGCTATCCCGCAAGCCCCACCGCCATGCTCGACGCACCTACTTCCCTAACTCAACTCAGGAGTTTGTTAATGCTGCATAACATAAGCCTGCCAACAATGCTCGGGGAGGAACTCCCAAGGTTTGCGTCATGTGCTGATAGACCAATACTATTTAAAAAAATTAACACAATAACAATTTAAAAGTTAATACTTTATTTTTACCATAGACCAAACATTTGGAAATAAAAAATTTAAGGGCATGTACAAATAACTTAATACTGGATTGCAATCTATACATGCCCCCCGTCGAGGACATAACAAGTTATGTTGAAGAAAAATTGTGTACAAACATATTTACATTAATATCATACTTCTAAAGTATCAAATTCAATATTCATTTAGTGTTAACAAATTGATTTATTTTAGTGATTAACATATGCCAAGTAATACATACACACATTTCTGTGTATGGTCTTGTGATTTGGAGTTGTAATTGATTCATGACTTTCAAATACATAACACTTCTTAACACACCAAAGTTTAGAATAAAATTATGCAACCATAAATCATTTGTCAATAATGAAACATAGAATGGAGAATCAGCACCATTCATCCCCCTTGATTCATACTTTCACATTCCACATGTTTGCCTTCAACTCCATTAAATCCTAACTTATTGATCTTATCCTTGTAAGATGGAGATTTAATGAGCTTTATGAGAGGGACTTGAAATTTTATTTTAGATATAAATCATTAGAAAACCTTGCATTAAGAACTAAATCAATATGTGTACGTTTATTTGATTGCAATAGTTGTTGATTTTGTTGATTTGAGACAACTTTATGTGGTGGAGAAATACAACTTTTACCTTGGTATTTTGTGCTCAAGAGTCTATTGTTTTCCTCAAATTTATGTGGTGGAAACTTGCTAGTCCCTTGGCTTGTTTACTTATTTTTGTGAGCACATGTATTCAATCTTACTATAATAGCCACAATCTCCCACGGGGATGGTTTTCACCAAAAATGCTTAGCAATTTATCTGTTAATATCCTCCTTTCTTTATTTATAATTTCAAAGATAAACTTTCTAAGCAAACCTTTGTCTTCTAAAGTATGAATATAATTTCCATCATCAACATACTTGATATTATCAATGGAATCAAGATCACTTTCATTTGTTTTATTTTTAGCAAATGTGACCATGGATATGAAAACCAAGCATGCATGTTCTCCATGAGGCTCAATGTAAGGTCCACACTAATATAAGGTATAATTCTTCTACTGAATTGGTGGGTTTTAGAGGCATAAGGGGATTTTGATCTTCCATTTTTCTATTTTTGTTAAAACCCAAAAAATATCTTAGATAAAAAGTAAGTCATCCACTACATTTGGTTTTGTTATTCTCTTTCCAAATGAACCAATAGGTTTTCCATGGTTTAGATAGTTGTTGTTATCTTTTGTTATTTCCTTAAGTATTTTTATCATCATGTTTGGGGCAATTTAATTAGAATTCATAGCCCTTGGCTTTGTTTCATCATTAGAAGTTGAGGCCTTAGAGGAACCAAACCAATCTACTTTACCCAAGGCTACAAGATTTCCCTCGATCTTATTTTCTATTTCTTAGGCATCTTTCAAATCATTTGGGGTTTTATGTCTAACTAAGAAACCAAAAATTCAAATCATTCATGTAGTACATAAGAATATCAATACTTGGAGTTTTGATGTCCTTAGTAAGTGTTTAGATGAGTTTGTGAAACATTGAACTCTCTTATGGTATATCTTGCCACCACCTTCACTTCATGAAGCTCAATCAACATCTTGTTATCTTTCTTTATCCCCTAGATTTCTAAGAAAGCCTTTTTGAAATCATTCCAATTATTAATGCTAGCATCATACATTTTTTTACACCAAGTTTTGGTATCTTGTTCTAATGATAACACAAATAAATACAAAGCAACATCCAATTTTTTGTTCAAAATGAGCCACATGGGATTCTATTGAAAAAACATTATTACCACGAAATTTGGGAAGCAGTTTAAAATACTTATTTGGTAGAGCACAAGGAGCAAGAATAACAACAAGGTCTAAAGCTTTGAACAAATTGCCTTTCCATGAAGCCATGGGTTGTGCTATAATTTACTTGAAGTATGTGATACTTGAATTGAATTATTCAGCCACCTTCATCTATAACACCTCCATAGTTTGGCCAGTAATGGAACCACCATGTATAACTTATTATAGGGTATTTCCCTCTACAATTTCCTTCCAACAGAGTTGCTAGATGAGACTTCTTCTCATAAAGAGTTTTGAACTGTAGTATTCTAATTTTTGGGCAAGGGACTTGACTTCCATGGAAACACTTCAATTTTTTACCTTCTAAATATGTGCCTCACAAATTATCACTACAAGGAGAAAAGCATGTAGCAGAGGTCATAGTGGAGGCTTTTAGTGTTACAAGATTGGCAAAAAATGTCAAAAAAACCTTCGCTACAACCTCCACCAATGGTAGTGGATGTTTAAACGGAGGTTATTATGGATATTCGGTGGCCAAATGGTTGAGTGGATGTTTTTTTACTAGTGCACTTTGTTTAAACTATGCACACCGGTGTGTTACATAAGAAAACACACTAGTGTTGTACAATGTAAAATATATGCACCGGTGCACTCAAACAGAACGAGCACATAAAAGGAACCATATTTCAACGCACCACCAGTGCTTGCGTATAGATTATATGCACCAGGGCAGATGTACAAAACAAACACACTGATGTGATATGTTACATCATACACACCGAATAATTTCTAATATCTTTAAACTTTACCGGTGCCGCCCATTTATCTGAGCACACTGGTGCATTTCAATGTCAAACGCATCGGTGCTTACAAACTATCAAAATCACCCGGTGCATTTAAACAATTGAATGCATCGAGGCGCTTAAACACAAAACAAGCATCGGTTTGTATAAGATTTCATAGTTCTTGGTGCATGTAAACCATTGACATGCACTAGTGCGAAGAACAAATGAAAACACACCGGAGAAGCGGTTTGGCACGTGGGAATATTTATTTTAAAATTTAACGATGCATTTAATTTACATAAATGCATTGATGCAGAGTGTTCACGTAGACACAACAACGCGTCATCTATTATCAAAATTCGTCGAACAGTGGTTACTGACATTGTAGTCAAATATATATATATTATATTTATTATTATTTTTATTCCATTATTCTTCTGAAATTGAAATATTTTTTTATGGTACTATTCATTTAAATTCTAATGATTGCGTTTGTGAGTTTTATTAGTGTTCAAGTAGACACACCAAGGCAACATCAATTATTAAAAGCACCGCATATGATTATTTGAATAGTGGCTACTGACATTGTAGTCAAATATGTATATTATATATTTATATTTTTTTAATTCCATTATTTATCTGAAATTGAAATATTTTTTTACAGTACTATTCATTTCAATTTTAATTATTGAGTTTGTTGGAATAATTTATTATATCATAGTTGCAAGCATCTATAGTAATATTTAATCATCCATACATTTAATTACCAATGTATAATTTGACATGTAGCATTTGACAATAATATTGAAGAATGCAATAAAATAATTTTATTTATTTATTATATATCAGTAAGAGCGCCTTTGTCATACAAAATATGACAACATAGAGATAACAATAATTAAAATGTCAACATGCATGTAATTGTTACACTTATTGGCAACTCGTTGTTTTTCAATTCGAACAATATATCGAGTACATTATTATACAAAATGTCTAATTTTCACATAAAATTATTTCAAAATATAGAACAAGCTACAACAACTTGCATTAACATCAAAATTATTTATGGATCATCATTTTTCGTTGGAATTGTTATTAGTGCTCGAGCCACTTGTATTAGTTGGGTTATTTGGCCGAATGTTTTGTTGATTGACTCGATTGTTTTACTATTCTTTAGCTTCCATCCGCAAACATAAAAATAAAGTGCATTGAGTGTATCTACATTGCCGGGAATAACCAAAAAAAACATAGATAGTATACATGAATGTAAATTGAAAAATGACGTACATGCATAGAAATAATTGAGTCATGAATGATACAAATTCTTTCAAAACTAAATCTCATGCCTTTTGTTTGCACTAGAAATTGTACCTAGACTACAAAGTACACACTAGACCATCCAAAACAAAAAAAAAACTAGAAAAATGGTTTAAATTTTGTAGATTGTGAAGAAATCATTCATGAATAGGGTAATGAAATACAAACAACATATAATGACTAAATCAGAAAACAATCTTCAAGATATGAACAACTAAGTTTGAAACATAGACATAAACCATATACATACAATAAAAGAACTTAGTTAAGCCCATAAACTTAAAAGCATCTCAGGATAAAAACTTTTATCAAGAAACGAAGTGATAAGCAAGGAGATCAAACTGATCATAAACTTTAACTAAAATATAGATCAAAACATGGCTTATATTATATGTTTCATTCCAAATAATCAGTCTTCAAAACATACCGAGAGTTTGTCATATGTGTTTTTGGTACAATAGCTTGATAGCATCTAACCCATTTCCAGAACAAAAATCCCCCCCCCGCCTCCACAGGAACCACTACTGTTCTCCTTTTTATAATTACATAAGAGTTAGAAATACTATTTATCATATCCAAAACTCTAGGGTCGAATATGCCCAAAATAGCAAAATCAGATTCTCAGGGAAATCTGGCGAATTTCTGAAAAATGGGTCTCAAAGAACCCTCCATATCTCTCGATCCGTGACACCTGTGAAAACACTGAGAGAGGTTTTTGTGTATGGTTTTGCGATGAACAAAAAATCTCTTTCTTTTTAAAAATTATTCTCCAATCGATCGGAAGATGTGTTGAAAGTTTGTGACTAAAACAATAAATTATATAATATTTTAAACCCTGAAAAATAGGCCGTAAAGATGAATTCGAATCTTTCAACCTATGAAACTTGTTGCAAAACTAAAAGCAGTTTTTTTGAATGATCTAGTGCTTGAAAAAAAACTCTTTGGGTTTTTTAAATTCACTTCTATCTCCTTGTAATTTGTTCCCAATGACCATGACTAAAACAGAGAAAACAAACATTCCAGCAACGCCAGTCTGTATAACCTCCATAAATTACGCTGCCGGAATGTGTAAAATCACATATGCTAAGAAATCAAAAGAAGACTTAGGAAAAATGGGCTAGCATATAGATGAAATCACTCAAAGAATACTTTTTAGGAAGAATTTAAATAAATATAAGCCATTTTATAATTCATAATCTTGCAAATGCATAAATATAAATAAGAAATAAAAATAAAAATAGAAAAAATGGTCTAGAAACTAAGGTTCAACTTATAGGAAAAAATGAAGAAATAAAAGAAAATAAATACAAAAGATGGCAAAAATGAATGTACAGATCCAATATTAACATCTGGCTCCGGCTGGGAGATGGCACTACTACATTTCGAACCAAAATCCGATGGTTACTTCCGACGGCGCGTGGATTTTTTCTTTTAAACCTACCAAAAATCACAAAGTTAATTTTTTTTTTTTAAATTGTGGTCATAAGCGTCACTTAAGCGACGGATAGGCTCATAAGCGTCGCTTAAGCGACGGCGCATCAGAAGGCATAATTAAAGTTTTTAGGCTTGTTACCCAAGACAACAATGCCATTAGTGTTTCTAGGAGACCATGGGTGTGTGATATTGCACTCTAGACGATACGATGATATATCTTTGGGGATGTTGTATACCATTGGAATTTTGATTTCTATGTCAAAGAAAAATGTATCAATAGATCTGGTCACTAAAACTAACACTGAATCCCTTGTAGAAGCAATCATGTATGCACCAAGATCTGCTTGTTGGCCACCTTGTGTCAAAGGAGCATGTTGGCATGGGTGTTGCAATGAAGAATGTTACGATACTGCAATAGGGATAGTTGTAACCTATCAATATAAAATGAAAATGTGTTCAAACATTTATTATTTGCAATAAATAAATATGTTCCAAAATATTACCAATTTAATGATGCTTAAACAAGCACAAATACAGTCGCACATGTGTGTATATGCTTGTTGATGTCCATATGTCTTTGTCCCATAAATTGTTGTGTTGAAGAGTATCCCTAGGATATTTTGGTGATGGAA
>LPNX010012815.1:0-20625 GCA_001517045.1 Pseudotsuga menziesii
ACAACTTGCACATGGTGGGACTCATGGACTAGGCAAATAAGACAAAATAAATGAAATAATGTCCAAGTGGGTAAATACTATGGGTTGATTATTCTAACAAGCCTCAGATGAAACACAATGTTACTCAGTTCGAAGGTAAAAATGAACCAGTGGATTCTATTTTGGGAAACTACTTTATTGAGCTAGAACCAGGAAACTATCAAGTGAAAGAAGCCAGCGATACATCAGACGCTCAGCCTGATCTCCTTCGGTTTTCACAGGCTGATGAAATTGATTGTAAAATAGTAGACTTAGCTGTAGAAGTAGATGTTAATTCTTGCACAGTAGTTAGCGATTTTTGGACACTTTTCTTTGATGGTTCTAAAACTTTAGAAGGGTCAGGAGCCGGCTATCTCCTGATTGACCCTAGGAAAAACAAACATTTTCTTGCATGTAGGTTAGAGTTTGAATGTACCAATAACACAGCTGAATATGAAGCACTAGTTCAGGGAATAAGGAAAGCAATTGAATTTAAGGTAAAAAATTTGAAGGTGTTTGGGGACTTTGAAATAATTGTAAAGTAAATTCGAAATCAAATACATTGCATTTCTCCTCATTTAAAAGCTTATCAAAATGAAGTATGGGATTTACTTAAAGGTTTTAATGCATTTAACATTGTATCAATTCCAAGACTTAACAATGCAGCAACTGACTTGTTGGCCACCTCAGCTGCGAGGCTTGTGCCTTCTAATAATTGGTTCTTTGTTGAATTTCTTTTCAGGCCTTCAGTTCCAGACATGATAACCAATCTACGAGTGTTCGATGATGATCAGCAGATTATAGAATGCTTTACAAATGACGAGACTTTCAAAGGGGCCATTATTGATGATGAAGAACATCAAGCCGAGTTTAAATTCGATAACTTCATTCCTAAAGGAGTCAGGACTTTAGAATGAATGTTTGATTTAAACGAGAAATTTCGAAGACCAGCGAATGTGAAGACTCATAGCTTGTCTCTACAGTTTGAGTTGATTAATTTGGGGACTGAAATGGAGCCCAAATATGTGAGTTTGGGAAAATGTTGTTCCCCGGGTGAAAGGAATAAGTTTATCATTCTTTACAAACAATACAAAGATGTTTTTTCCTGGACATATGAAGATCTAAAAACATATGACACCAATATTATCCAGCATGTTATCCCCATCAGATCTGGAATCAAACCGTATCAGCAACCTTTAAGGAAAATGCATCCAAAATTAGAACCTTTAATCCAGAGTGAAGTCAAGAAACTATTGGATTCTAGGATTATCTTCAAGGTTAAACACTCGGAATGGGTGTCAAATATGGTTTTGGTAAGGAAGAAATCCAAAGAAATCAGGCTATGTATGGATTTTAGAAACTTAAATCGCACTTCAGATAAAGACAATTATCCTGTTCCACCCATGGAACAGATATTGCAAATGGTTTCAGGTTCTAAACTATTCTCTTTATTAGATGGATTCTCAGGCTACAATCAAGTATTAGTAGCTGAAGAAGACAGACTTAAAACAACGTTCAGAACCAGGTGGGGAACTTTTGCTTACAGAAGGATGCCCTTTGGACTCATAAACGCTGGAGCTAATTTCCAGAGGGCTATGGACATAGATTTCTACGGTCTGATTGGCCGCGGTGCTGTAGTATACCTCGATGACATCACAATATTTTCAAAGAAAAGAGAGGAACACGCATTTCATCTAAAGAATATTTTTGAACGCTGCCGAAAATATGGTATCTCACTAAACCCCAAGAAGTGCGTGTTTTCTGTTACAGAAGGTAAGTTGTTGGGTCACGTGGTTTCTAAGAAGGGGATCTCCATAGACCCAGAAAGGATCAAAGCCATCTAACAGATTCCCTTACCCCATAATAAAAAGGGCATGCAGTCATTTATGGGGACAATAAACTTCGTGCGAAGGTTTGTGCGAGGTTTCGTGCAAATTGTTAAACCTTTGCAGCAAATGGTAAAGCAAAGTGTACAATTAAAATGGACTAATGTAGAGAAGAACGCATTTAGTAGAATAAAGACAGTTGTCGCGCACGCACCCTCCCTCAAAAGTCCATATTTTGAGAAAGATTTTATTTTGTACACTTTCGCATCTGATGATTCACTAGCAACTATGCTTACCCAGAAGGAATATGGGGGAGATGAGTTCCCCATATCATTTATGAGCATTGGTCTGTAGGGGGTTGAATTGAATTACCCAGCTGTGGATAAACAATCTTATGCTGTGTTCAAAGTGGTGAAATAATTCAGACCATATATACTTAAGAATCGAACAAAGGTAATAGTTCCACACCCAGCTGTGAGGTCTTTGTTCGTACAAAAGGAGTTGGGAGAAAGAATAAGCAACTGGGTAATAGCTCTACAGGAGTATGACCTCAAAATCAAGCCAGCTTCTATAGTCAAAGGGAAAATATTGTACAAACTGATGACTGAAAGTAAAGGCAATGAAGAACATGACTGGGAAGACAAAGCTGAGTTACATGTGATGGATGTATGTCCTCTTTTCACAGCTACGAACTCCTGGTATCGAGACCTTGTACATTACCTTCAGGAGGGATTGTTACCGGAGCATTGGAATTCTAAGCAAATAAGAGCACTGCGTCTTAAATCAGCCTCATATAAAATTGTTCAAGGAATATTATTCAGAAAGAATTATGATGGAGTTCTCCTTAGATGATTAGAGAAAGAAGATGCGAAAAAGGTAATGATAGATTTACATGATGGGCCTGCTGGAGGACATTTCTCCGGAGATACTACAGCTCATAAAATTCTCTGAGTCAGATACTATTGGCCCACACTGTTCAAAGATGCACACGCCATGTCAGAAAGTGCGACATCTGCCAAAGGTGTGGTGGAAGACAAATTAAAACAGCAGGACCATTAAAGCCTGTTATGATAACAGAACCTTTTGAGCAGTGGGGGATGGACATCATTGGAGAGATAAATCCAAATTATTCCTTACAACACAAATATATTCTGATGGCAACCGACTACTTCACTCGTTGGGTCGAAGCCATTCCGTTGCGTAAAGTAAATGAAGATGCGGTCATGGACTTCTTGCAAGATCATATTATGACCAGGTTTGGAGTTCCAAAGTCTTTAGTTTTCTATAATGCTACTTAATTTTCCTCGATTAGATTAACTTCATTTGCTCATGAGAAATGAATTAAGTTGCATTACTCTGCTAATTACTATCTACAGGGAAATGGCTTGGCTGAATCTATGAACAAAAATCTAATTAGGATTTTAAAAAAGACAGTGATAGAAAACCAGAGGAGTTGGCACTCCACATTACCAAATGCTCTTTGGGCTGATAGGGTCACCCCCAAGAATGCGTTAGGTGTATCCCCGTATACCCTTGTTTATGGAAAAGAGGCCATTCTACCCCCCAATATCATGCTACCCTCTTCCATAGTCGCCCAAGAATATAGAGGATCGAATAATGAAGTCTTGCAAATGAGGATACATAATCTGTTGAAGGAAGAAGAGTCTAGATCCAAGGCCAAAGAATGTTTTAAACAACAACAGGAGGTAGTAGAGAGATAGTTTTATAAGCACAAAGCTGGAACAAAATATTTCGAGGTGGGAGACTTGGTTCTCATGTGGGACCACCCCCATGATGAAAAAGGAAAACACACGAAATTCCAACAGCTATGGGTAGGCCCTTTCTAGATTGCGGCAAAGCTTGGCCCCTCAACCTATAAATTGCAGTATCTATAGGGGTGGGAAGAGAACTTACTAGTAAATGGTTTAGTTCTCAAACCTTATTTTTCCTGAGTTTTGTTCTTTTATCTTGTACATAAATATTTTGATTTGGTTGTTTATTTTGATTTGTTTTATTTTTGTTTTGTTGTAGTTTAGATCTGGATTGATTTCAATAAGCAAGAAGCAAAATTTTGGTTGCATGGAGAGTATCAGAATTCTGGATTAATTAAAGTCATTTAGTGTAAGACAGTGTACTATTGTTTTATCTGAAAGAATTTCTTCTAGTTTAGCAGTTTTCCTGAATGGCTATGAACACATTGAAGTCCTACTTAATCCTTGTAAAATAAACCAGGATCAAAAGCTCTGGAATACTATTTTGAGGCTCCATCCATCTCACATTTAAAATGTCCTAGGGAGTGACAGCAAAGAACCCATGGAAAGGAAGCAAGGTAAACAATATATTATATATAAATCATCCCATGTCAAGAATTGAAAGCCAAAAGGCAGATAAGAGTCAAAAAATCCTATAAAAGCATTATGTATCGAAACAAAGTACTGAACCATATAAGTACCAAATTGCCAAATTTCTTCTCCGTTCGTGAGCTAAAATTTAAATACATCTCTCACACAAAAGGACACTATGGATAGAAGAGCCTAAATAAAAAAAATTCAGAAAGAAAGGCATCCAGGAGGACTCACATGCAAAGAACAAAAGTTCAAAAGCACAAAAGTGAAAAATGACATGGGAATGAGGAACACATGAATATTTATGTTTACCATATGTTACGATCTTGTGGTGTCCAAGCTGAGAGCTCCCCGAAGACAGAGGTAATAAATGAAACTCATCTTCCTGGCCTCAAAAGAGTTATCTTGACATGGAAATCTTGTTTTCCTTTCCCCTAAATTGGACTATCATCAATGATTAAAAGTACATATATTTTCCATTTGGGAAATCCAGACATCTAGAAGAATTCAACATGTTGGTTTTATTATCAAATAGTCTGTCACTTAAGGAAGAAATTATCTAGAGATCTAGGTTCACCAAATAGTCGCCAATTGTTGCAGCTGCAACTATTTTCCCATTTTTTTGAAATTTTGGACCCTCCTCTTAACTTTTATCTTGCCTAAAATTGTTTGGATCCATGAACTCTGTTTTTGTTTCCCCTCTGCTACAAGTTTGGATTGTTTTGAGGTCAACTGTTTTCGTACTTTTCGGAAAATTGCTTATGTCTGAAACTGTTTGAGCTATGAATTTTGAAGATTGGATTTTAGATGTTGCCCGTTCAATCTGCAATTTCTTTCTTTGTTATCATAAGTCTATTTCATTTTTTTCGCCACTATTTTGGAGATGAAACAAGCTTTTTCGTCGCTGCCCAACCAAAAGTCTATTGGAACTTAACGTTTTAGTTTGGTTGTTCGGAAGTCATTTAACCATGCATCGGAGCCATGTTTCCCTTCGAGGCCGCCATTGCGGAAGCTGAACGATGAATTCCGAGCACTTAGCATTTTCATGAGGTTTCTGCGCCATGTCCGAAAGTTTTATGACTGTAAGTCAGAAGTCATAGTCTGATTGCTTTCCGTCATTACGCCTCCCGAGCGAACTAAATGTCTGCCATATAACTGCTCCGCTCAGCGATGTTTTGCGTTGGTTTTTGCCGATATGTTTTTATTTTCCATGGATTCCGTAGTCTTTCCATCTTCCGCCATTGCAACTGCATAATTCTCTAACCTCTTGACGTTTATGTCGTTCCGTTTGTCGACGAAGAGAGTTTCTGCCCGATGCTTTAGTTTTTAGTTTTTCGGACGCCGATAGGCTTATTGGTCCTATGGAGCTCGTTGTTCGTCTGAAGCCTTCCATTGTGGATGTTATTTAAACTATCTTCCCAATGTTTTAATGGTTCAAGCTGTCGATAATGTTTTTCCTCCTTTTTGTGAGTTTTTAGCCTTTCTATGGGCAGCGGTGGTTTCTAATTCATGTTGAGGGTTTTGCGACAAAAGCACAGTACAGGGCCTCATTTGTTGATCAGTTTTATTGATGTCAAAGGGGGGATAATTCTAGTAAAACAAAGAATTATAAAAATTGATAGTAAAGGGAAGTAGCAACAATATCTAATAAAACCTAATCATTTGGAGAGCTCATTCTTAGGGGATCCAACTGTTTTACTATATGCTGCCATGAATGCCAAAGGAGAAGATTGTTAGAAATGTGTTTTCATTGATGTCAAACATGGTGAAATTGATATCAGCTATTGTGTTAAAGATGATCATATTTGATGAAGAGTCTATATGATACTTGTAATCCATTGTAAGCCATTTCTCTACCGAAAGTTGGAGTTCATGTAGCTACGTTAATACAAAATGAAATGAAGGGAGCTATTGGAAGTTGCAATTTATGCAGCAATGCTTATACAAATAAAATGAAGGGAGAAACTGGAATTTGGAGTTTCTATAGTTGGGAACACTAACCTTAACACCATGATCAAAGAATCCAATCTCATGATTTCAGTCATGAGATTGAATTCCCTCCGAGTCAAGCCTGTTGTGCTAAGGTAAAGATGATCACTTGACACATGGATTTGAGTAAATATGGATGTATATGTGACATATACTATGGAATTACTAGAATCACATAAAATGTATAGTTATTGATCTACCGGAATAACAAGTTCTAGTAATAGGTAGTATGATCACAACTAACTGGACGCGGTGTACACAGGTCCACTTTGAATCTTGTGGTAAGGTTGAGCAAATGTTGGGACCATTTGAACTCGATCATGAATGAATGAGCTGACACGTTAAGTGCATTGGGAAATCACATTTGGGTCCACTCCCTTGTAATCTAAATGTGCAATGGTCATGTATAAAAGGTAACAATTTGTAGAGTGAAGAGCTGAAAAAAAGGTGTGAGATATATATCGCAATGAAGGAGCGAAGTAGGAAATAAGCTATGAGGAACAAAATTCAGATCGAAGATGAAATCGGCAAAACATACATTTTTGGCTTGATATAATGAACAATTATGGATTTTTTTATTGTAATTGCGTGAACATCTTTACTGAGTTAAATTGTAGATGGTAGAGATCAGTAGGCTCTCCTACTCACTGAAGATAACGGATGTCTGAGATCACACTATTTGGAAATAAAGTTTTGCAAGTATAGTGTTGGTTCTTTGATTCATATGATGTGTTTGAGGACATAAATACAGGCTCAGGCATTGGTTGAAGTGTGAATGTGAAGATGACAAGAATATGACCATTACTCTAAGATAAGCCTTCATGTTGTGTATCTAGGGATGATCAATAGGGTTTCTAGAATCATACTCCTTTGATGTTGAAATATTGAGAGGCACTTTGACACGTTGAACACTGAAATCCTGAATCCTTGAGATAGCAAGACTCTTGATATCATTGAAGACCACATGCATGTGTTTGAAGAATGGCTAAATTTTGGTAGAAATTGTAGGGTAGAGTATGTGATGAGGCTTCAACCTATATAACATTTGGTCACAAGAAACATAGGGTTCAATGACTATAAGAATATGTGTTTAATCATTTATGTAAGGGAGATGTTTGCAATATGCAAATGTAAATGAACAAAATTTGTGTTTGAGATGTGGAATCTACAAGGAATGTGCTAAAAAGGATTGGAGAGATGTATATGATGTAAAATGAATTGAAACCATTGACACATGCTAGTTCAAGATGCATAATGAACTATTATATATATATATATATATATATATATCCACATCATGTTCTTCATATTAAATTATATAAGATAAGACAAATATAAATCGTAATAATACAAAATCATTGGTAGGGGCTCATATTAGAAATAACCAAAGGACATACAATCATCAATGTTCAATCACATATCATGGGAAGATAAGAATAGCAGTGGGAAATCATTTCTCGTGGGTATATAAGAATAGCAGTGGGAAACCATTTCTAGTGGGAAGAGAATTAGCAGTGGGTAACCATTGCTCATAGGAAGAGTATTAGCAGTGGTAAACCATTGCTTGTGGGAAGAGAAGAATAACAGTGGGAAACCATTGCTTGTGGGAAGAAAATTAGCAGTGGGAAACCGTAGCTTGTGGGAAGAAAAGTAGAAGTGGGAAACAATTTCTCATGGGAATAGAATTAGCAGTGGGAAACCATTTCTCATGGTCATAGAATCAACATTGGGAAACCATTGTTTGGGAGAAGAAGATAATCAATGTTTATCACCGACCAAGGGCAGAAGATAACCAAGTGGTTTAACACTAACTAGAAACAACCAGAATACCAAGGATAGCAGTCAATTGGATGCAATCTACTATATTGAGTTTATCAATATATATTACTAAATTTCCATCATATATATCTTGTGTAATATTTGTGTACTTGTTGATGAGTTCTTATCAACATTGTTTTGAATACTGTTAATGATGAATATCTATTAATGAACGTGTTTGAATAAATTTTGATTGAAAGAAAAATAGGAAAAAGCAATTCACCAATCAAAAAATTGCCAAGACCACATGAGCATGCAACACAGGATCATAGCCCATGTCTTGATAAAGTAACATATGTATGAAATACTCCAATATATTCTAGGGTATTCACACTGGGAGATCTCCAACCATAAAATCATATTAATAATCATGATAGAAATATGGGAATAAGGCCACATATGCTAGGCTCACCACCTAAACCATCTACCAAGTAACAACCATACATGCCTATGTACTATAACATCACAATGGATAAGGAGTAATAACATTTAGATATGGTGAATAATATATCAAGCAGAACACCAAGCATTACCATCATATACGTGTAGCATCTAATCCATCATCCACCAATATGAAATCATGAAGAGAGAACCTGGTCTTGACAACATATCACCAAGGAGAAATAGGTATCCTCCAATCCAATGTAAGTTCCATCCTTAGGAAGTAACCAACTTCTAAATATATAAATTCTGTGATAAGAATCATACATGCAATCCTCATGCAATATCAAGGGTAACAACTAGATCCAACATGGGGACATGTACTCTTTTATAAGAGTGCATGAGAAGCTCAAAATCTCTCAATTTACATGCAAGGATATATCATAGGAGAAGAGACAACTTGTGTTAGGGTAGGTCAAGAGTCTCGCTCCAAAAAAACACATTATAAGGGATTGGATGGTGGATCAACAATCTCTATTACAATCTCAAACATTGTTGTTGTTTGCGCCAACCTAAGCAACGGTCGCACCCAAGCCATGATCATTTCGTTTGCTCATTTTGACATGAATCCTTGATAATCTTTTCCATCTTTAGAACACATTTTCTAAATTGTCACTTTGTTGTTTCCTTCTCTAAGTTTGAAATTTTTTATTAATACCTAATGAATTAATCAAACCAACTTAGCTTAGATTTTCTTAAAACACAAAACTCCAATTCTCTGGCAAGAGATATAATGTGATCTCTTCCTTCTCCTCAAAGGTCCACCTAAGTGCCTTATTTATGATGCATCATGGCTTTGTCTTTACCTTGGACCAACCTTAGTTTTCATGGAATGGTTGAATTTTAACCAAACAACCATGGTTCCATTGAATTAGCAATCAATAATATGGACTAGAACCCACACCCAAGTCCATTCACATAAAGTGTCCAATTTTGTTCTTTTAAACCATAAGTTATTTGAGTTGTATAATTTTGTAGCAAAATTATTTCTACTCATATTTCATATCATTATAGAATTTTTTTTTTAGGTTAGGGAAATCGGTAACTCGCCGGGATTACTTGGGCGAGGCCGAGGTTCAAAGCCGTCGGCTGCCACTATAAACCCCAGGTATATCCAACAGCCCGCAAGCCAGATATACCAGAAACTTGTGACTCAGCAAGGGCCGAGGCGTCCCGGACTCCAATCCCGTCCAGGGGCGGTAGTCTATCCCAGGGGGCGTCTACCCTTCGAGCCTTATCACAACGGGCCATGTCTCGGTGGGATTTGATCCCTGGTGGGCTGGGTGAAAACCACCTTCCCCCACTGTATGGGATCCCACGTCATTTATATCATTATAGAATAGTATACACTATAAGTGGATTTAGAATTGGGCATTAAAAATCTAATACCACTATTCCACTATGCAGATATTAAACCATGGTAGAACTCGTTTCATGTCTAAGATTGTTATAGATTTCTTATGAGATTTGTGACTCAATAGAGAAACCGTTGACTATATAATTAATAATAATAATAACTAGTTACAAGTGTTTTTCTTGCTTCCATTTTAACCAAAAAATAATTAAATGACTTAATCAAATTAAGAATAAAAAATATATTAACCTTAATAGTTAAAAACCCGTGTTTCTTTTCTTTAAAAAATGCCTTAAATTCAAATCCAAAAAAATAGAATAAAATTAAAAATATAATTTCTTAAGGGTTAATAACTTAATAACTCTATAAATGTAATTTCTTAATTCAAGTTATTACGGGATAATAACTCTAAAGAAAAATGTAATTTTTAAAGTTAAGGGCAGGAGTGATGGGTTAAAGAAGTAATCTTCTTAAAGTTGTGTGACAATTTCATTTTAATAAAAATAGAGTTATCTTAGGTACCGTTCCATCCAGCTGAGTGGTTAAGAATATGTGTTATCTCTTTGAGGCAAATAATCTTGAGTTACTCATTAACCCATTATAACTAGGCTAAGTCACAAATTATTAGTATATCGAAAGTGTATACTACTTGGAGGATTGGCCTATTGTTAAAAAAATATTAAAAATAACACAAATTTTGAAGTCGGCTTTTAACATGTTTTTGGAATAGTTATGCGGACAGATATTTATTATCATTTCGTTATTGAATTGAGCCAACACTTCAATTTATTATCAATTTGTCATTGAATTGAGCTACCTACATCTCTTCACCACCGTTTATTCTCTCTGAAAATGGAAACGAAGAGTTACAGGGAAACAGAAATGGAGGTGTCAGATAAGGCCGAACGCTCTGTTCTCGCTGATCGTTGGAATGACTTGCCAGGCCATTTGATAACAGAGATATTGAGTTTCCTGCCAATGGAAGACGTGCATAGATGTCGCTGTATATGTAAGGAATGGAACGCTCTTCTTTCCTCCAACAATTTCATAAATCATATATGGGCACATGCGCCTATCAACCAGCAGCCATGGCTGGTGCTCAGCGATGATAACCCCAATACGCCTTGCATGGCATTCTGCTTCTACACACGGAAATGGCAGACCTGCTTCTCCTTTTCTTTCCTGGAGAACCAAGCTGGAACTGCTAAACTCATTTGGAGAGGATCCGTTCCAGGCGTCATGTTGGCAGACTTGTCTTTCTCCGGTGACCGACCCAATGATACAGGTATTGTGGCTAGGGTTTGCAATCCTTATACACAAACGTTCTTCCAACTTTCCCCCATGTCAAAGATAACGACCGTTACTCACAAATGTATTATTATGTCGAATAACAATGACAAGTCAGTACTTAGTGAAACCCACAAAGTGGTGGCGTTAGGGTGGTGCTGGTTGGAGGACAGTATGAAGTTGGTTTTGGAAATGCACGATCGATCTGAAGGGAGGTGGAAGATGGTGGGATTTGTGGAGCAGATTTCAACATGGGATGTTAAATGGCGGGGGATGGTCTCTTGCGACTGTTCGTTTTACTGTGTGGGGTTACACCATCGCGAGTTGCGGATGGCCATTGTGGGCTTTACCTGCAATAATATCCATGCAGCAGGAACTGGAACTGATTCAGTTGCAGGAACGCCCATGCAGCCTATTCCAGTGCTGATTGCACCCTTCCCGGAAGAACTGTGTAATCAACGGTATTGGCCTAAGCTGGTCACTTGCGGCTCGCGTTTACTAATTGTGGCAAACAGATTTGCAAACTTCCAAGTTGAACAGCAGGAGAGTTATCGGAGATTGAAGGAAGTGATAGCTATATGGGAGTTTCAGAATGATCATCGCCCCTCGAACTCAAACAGCTCAAACTCTTCGTCGTGGAAGTGGAAGGAAATTGTAAGAATGCCTTCAACTGTGTTCAATGAATTTAAGAGGATTTCAGCTCCCTCATCTGTAGAATGGTTCGAGTGCAGAGGAGTAGGGGATCACGTGTGCTTCTTACCAATAGCTATCTCCTCTGGACAAGCAATAAAGGTGGTGGTTTACAATTTAAAGACAGGCTTATGGACATGGCTTCCTAGTTGTTATCTGCAAACTCATGGGGATTCGACTCTCCTAAGCATGGCGTTTCAACGCATGCCCTATGGAAAGGTCCATTAAATCAGCTTTGTAGGCCACCTTTCCTATCTATCATTTCAATTCAACTTCTTACTTACTTGTGATGTCTTTCAAATTCTACTGAATTTATTGTTTTTTCTTTGCCAGTTTTTCATCGGTGTGAGCTTATGCACCCGAGTACACAGTAATCCTTAAACATGCTTTTATTGAATGCTCATTGATTTATTTCGTTGTTGGAATACTAAGCAAATGTGCCACTGGTTTATTTGTGAGAAGGATTTGTTTAATTTTTTTAAATTAAAATGTTGTTGTTAGATGTCATGTTTCTATTTTATTTTTCATACAAAGTCATCAATTTTACAAATTGTTTTAATACATGACAATGTGAGGGATATCAAATGATAATATGCTCTAGATATAATAAAATTTATGAAAAAATGTGAAAATTTGTGAAGTTTGTAATCTTAAAAAGTGGCAAGAATTCAACCTAGCTAAGGAATAATACTCCTCTCAACTACTCCTAATTAACAACTAAGTTATTTGAACATAGAAACAAAAACAATATTTAAGTAGATTAAAAAAAATGAACTTTTCTCTGTAAAGGTTTGAAAAGGGCATCTAGCTTTAGTGGTAGCCCACAAATGGCTTCAATAATCTCCTTCTCCTCTATCTCTTTGTTAAGAGCCTCATTATCTTCCCTACTATGTAGAGCCATAATATGTTCTAGTATACTAAGTTTTGTTCTATTTACTCTTCTTTTGTATATAATCATTCAAAGCTCTCCTTAGATGCTTTTTTTTTATATTGCTATTATCTTTTATGACATGTCCATCCCCTTGTGATTTATAGCATGTTTTTATTTTTGCTTCAGCCTTTGGTTTGTGTATGAAATGAGCGTTTTTATCACCTACCTACAACAAAAAAAACTTTAGATCTAATGGACCACATCTCTTCCTTCAAATGATTTACCCTATGCAATGTGTAGCAAAGCTCTCACTCTTCTTCCTCCATATTTTGCTATAGTTCATCCATCTACCTTTAAATCCATGTCGAGTTATCTTCTATAAAATCTTTTAAGGCTTTCTCTGAAAGGATCCTTAACGATGCTTCCTCCTCTCTTTTCTTTGATTTCCAAGACAACATTAAGATATTTCCCAAAATGAAATTATCTGGAAAGTCAGGGTGTTTCATATTTTGAAGGGAGTGCCAACATTCCAATTTTTATCTATATTTAATTAGAATACAAGCATTTATTGTGTTGATGTTTATTCCTAATGGAAAATATAGAAGGCTAGTCACTATCGAGTGTTGGGTTTGTGTCCTTTGCACAATGATTAAATATTGAGTTATTCTACAAGGTTTAGATTCACCACAAATCCCCATAATAATATTTTTTAGTACCATCACTTATTCTCCATTACCCTTTTCCTAGTTTTAGCATCTCTTTTTCTTCTATTTTTGTTTCCTAAAGGAGGAGAACAACAAGCTTTTCTAATTTGATTAAGTCCCTTAACTATTCCTCTTTATACCTACTACCAAAACCTCCATTATTCTAGGAGATAACATTTGTTGTTTATCTAGGGAGGGGTTTGTTGCTTTCTCGACATTGGCTACTTGGAAATACCTACATCACGGTGTTTTTCATATTTGTGGCCTTTCCTCTAGAAAGTAAGGAGTTATCAAGTGTTATTTGAAGAAAAAAAAATTCTTAGCTATTAGCTATATCTTCCTTGACTTCATTCATTTGGTTTCCTCCGGGCCTTTTTAGGTTGCCTTTCTTCTTCAACATCCTCTTCCCATTCCTTGCCCAATTGATGTTGGGCTTGTTTCCAAGTATTGACCCCTTTAAAAGGAGAAATATTGTTTGGAGAATGAAATATTTCCACAAGGGATTCAAATTGTTAACCAATATCTTATCACCTTCATTCATAAAGGGGTTTCTAAATTGTGAAAATAATGTCAATATATTGTAGGTATTGTGGGGGAGAGGAGTAGGGTATGGGGTTTTTTAGGTATTGGGTGGTATAAAAAGGTGTATCTAGTAAAAATACGGAATACATTTAAAAATTTCTTTAATTAAAGATATTGAGGGGGGCGAGTGGTGAAGGGGTCTCTCAACAAAAGGAATTTTGTAGCAATTTATTAATATCTAGTGAAATTAGGGGTATTATTTAATATCCCATGAACAAAGGTGCTATGCAATAGTTTCATTAAGTGAATACCTCGTGAATATTTCATCTTGTAAATAAATAAATAAAAGTGTCCTCTTTAGTAGCTACAAGGTCTAGTAGGGAAGAGGAAGGGGTAAAAAGAACAAAATCCAAGAAGGAAGTGATTCTAGGAGGGAAATCCAAACCAACTATTTCTACAAAGGGTACAACTATTTTTACAACAGTCATTGGTTCTTCTTGGGATATAATATTAAATTGATTTGAAGATGGGAGGTAATTTAAAGGATGAACAAAGCTTTTAACTGGTCTTAATGGATTTTTCATCCCAACAAAATGAGGATTATAATATTGTCCCAACTACAGTGATGTTTCTTTCTAAGAGACAAATGGTCTTGCTCATGTTTGTATCGATTTCTTTGAACTCATATTCTTCTTAACTTGCTACCATTTTTCTTCTTGGGAGCAAGGCCAGTGTGTGAACTTGGGTTACATTCTTTTTATAGTTTTGTATGGAATTCTCATAACCATGGAAGGTCTTACATTTAAATGACAATTGCTCATAGCTCGTCTTTAGATAGTGCTTCTAGTTATTTGACATGAGAAGAATGGATTATGCAATCCCCTTTGTAAATTGGCCTCTACATAGACTAGTGTGTGAATGTGTGTTACATTCTTCTTATAGTTTTGTATGAAATTCCCATAACCATGGAAGGTCTTACATTCAAATGGCAACTGCTCATAGTTTGTCTTTAGATAGTGCTTCTAGTTATTTGACATGAGAAGAATCACTTATACAATCCCCTTTGTAGATTGGCCTCTACATAGATCCATACACAATAAAACATACCAAACTTCATCTATATGCATCAATGTATTTCCCAAGTTTATTTTTAATTTTTCTTAGAGACTCTATTCCCAAGAAGTGCAAGGGAAGATGAAGTGATCACATCCAAATTGGAATGGCTGAGGGAACGTCTATATTTGAATCGAAATTTAGCATCCACCTATTCAGGTGCATTCCTTGGCTGCTAAAGAAGTAAGGTCCACTTCAAAAAAATAAGATACCAATCCCCCTTAAGTTCAAAGAGAAAAACATAAAATCCTAATTTACATAAGAACCGGCATATCGCCTAATTAAATAGATATGAAAATACTTATATATCCAATTATCCATAGATCTAAAGGACAACTAGATCCTTGTGAACTACCCACTACGTCCATGCTCTACCATATATAGATCCATTTGCCTCAAAAAGAAACTTTGGGCATAGAGTCAAGTTTTTTGATGAAACACGAAGGAGGATCTTTCTTGTACAAGCCAACAATGCAAGAGATAAAAGCCCTAAATGTAGCTTCATAAAGAGCTAGAGGAGGATGACCACCTCCAAGGGAAGAATCCATGGCTATCGATATGCAATGGGCTTGTTTCTAAGGATTGGAGTAGGGTTCACGTAACAATGATTAACAATAGATATATGATAGTAATAGTAATATTAACTATGGTAAAATAAATAATATTATTATTGTCAATTGGGTCTAGCTTGGGTGTTTAAGAAGAGAGTAGTAATCATCATCTAAGGTTCAAATCTCACTTGCGACATGTTTTCCCCTAATAAGGCAGTTAGGACTAGAAAGGTACCAATAATATCACTCTCACTTAAGCACTTAAGGATGGGATTATATGTTTCTAAAAAATTATCCCCAATGGTTTGCTTAATCAATTAATGCCACTTTTTGGCATAACATTACCAATAATCCAATGTGATGTGAAATACCTTGGTTTAATTACCATGAGATTAAATGCACTAACTCTATGCCACCCGCTTTACACTAGGTACCATCATAGGAACATAGAGAACTACCTAAGGGTTTCTTAGGGAGTTATTTCCAAGGAAAAAGATCATTATTATTCAAATATCAATAATAATAATATTATTAAATAAGACGAATACTAATATTATTAATTAATTAGATGCAAAAATAGTTTATATAACTAAAATATAATAGTAATTAACATGGTTGAGGGATGGTTAACTTGAATTGTATTGACTATGGTTGACTTTGGTTTTCTATAGTTGATTATAATTAAAGTAATATTTCTCTATATTACATTGTAAATCAACCATTGTTAATTAATTTGGTTGAATGAGGTTGATTGTAATTGACTATGATCGACATCATTTAAATATGGTTTATTTTGATTGATTGTTGTTTATTTATGTTGAATTTAGGTTACAACGGTTTACCATTGTTGCTTATTATTGAATTTGGTTTACTATGTCTAACTTGGTAACCTTGTTGTCTTTGGTTGATTGTCTTTCACTATATCTAACTTTAGTTTACTATTTTTACTATGGTTGACTTTGATATGAAGGAAGGTTATGTCATTTTATGGTTAACTTTTGTTAATGGTTGGCTATAGTTTGTAAAGATTAACTATAAATTCCAATAAATTCCAATGACTTAGGTTGGATTTTGTTGACTATAATTTACCTTTGATTAACTATGGTTGGTTATAATTGTTATAGTTGAAAATCATTAACTATATGACCACCATCGGCTATGATTGGAATTGGTCAATTTTGGTTAAATCTCACCAAGTTTCGTTTATTAATAAAGTGGAGTATGGTTGAGTATTCACTTTGGTTGACTATGGTTTACTTTATTAAACTTTGCTTTATTTTGTCATCCTATGGTGGACTATGGATTACTTTGATAAGGTATGGTTGAATTTTGGTTCCTATGGTTAATTACAGTTTTCTATCATTGTATATGTTCATTCATGGTTCACCATGGTTAGCTTTAGTTGGCATTGGTTAATTCTAGTGTACTATGGTTCATTATGATGTGTTATTTTGCACTTGTTGTCTTTCACTGGGTCTTCACTTAGTGAAACATGTCATAGCACCTTCATTCATGGGATATTAAAGAATACCCATATTTTCACTAGATATTGATAATTACATACAAAAATCCTTTTGTTGAACCCCCCTCCCAATACATATTTTTAATTAAAAACCCCTTTTTATACCCCCCTATACCTATAAATCCTCCATTATTTTTCATAATTAAAATTCCCCTTTATGAATTAACATGATAAGATATTGCTCAACAAGGTGAACCCCCTGTGTATTTGATTGATTAAAAGGGGGAAAAGAGGGTTATGTCACAATATAATTGACATTGGTTGAATTTAGTTGGATTTGGTTGAAAGTGATTGGCCATGGTTGATTGCAATTTGTTGGAATAGAAATCCATGCTAATTCATCACACCTCTGGATCTTCTAGAGATAGACAATCAACAATTGATAGTTGTCTAGAAAAGTTAACTGAGTGGTCAACTAGCTAGTTTACTAATGATTTGACTAAGCTCTCAACTTGTCTAACTAACTGAATGATAGATAAGTCGACTAATATATCCGATTGGTTGGGTAGTTGGAACAAAACCCTTGACTATGGCACAAATAACGCATAATTTAAGAAAGTCGTTATGTGACGTGGGCCAATTATGTGGACACATTCTTCCTTGATTCAGGCTAATTGGTTACATCTTGGAGATATAAAATAATGATCCTATGGGTCATATTATAATGATAAAGTGATAGTGTTGAACAATGCATTTTGATGTAATGATATTTGTACTTAAATACTAAAATGATGTATCTCAACATCACCTCTTCTTGGAATTGTTAGCTCTGTTATTAGTTATCCTTCTAATTCCCTAGTTTTCTACAACATGGTTGTTAGCACTATTTTAGATTGCAGGAGCCGATGTTTTCACCCTATAAATTTTAAGTAATTTATAGGAGCCGATGTTTTCACAATATAAATTTTAAGTAATTTATAGGTGATTTGGTAGCTCCAAGGATTTCTTATTTGGTAATGACGATGAGTAATTGATAAAAATAGTTGCTACCCCCTAATATGTGTCACTTTCCCAATCCAAAAAGAGGAGGGAGAGCACCCCTTCTCCTGAAGTCACAGGGTCATTTTCCCGAGTTACTTCAACATGGTTCTCTCAAGCGCCCTAGTATACTCTACTTGTTCACCTGTGTCAGTTTGGGGTATGGTTAGTTCACTGGGAGGATCGCCTTCCCAATTCAAAGTTTTTCGTAGAATTTGAAACCCTAACAGAAGTGCGCTTTCGCATTCATTAAATTTGGTAATGAAAAGTAGGACAGGGTCTCTAATTTACTGAGACATATTATTGTGTAAGAATTATGGATAATGGATTTGATTTATTATTTGCAGCTAATCGTATTACTGCCTCTATAAGGGAAAAAGCTCGTACATGCTTGGTTGGAAATCGTACGTGCTGCAACCTAGGGATCACCAGGCTGCTCTTTCGCTCTATAGGGATCAGGGCGAGAAGTGGGGCATAGCACAATTTGGGAGGGAGGAGGGTTAGGTTCACCTGCCAGCTAGGCTGACTGGTCCTACCGTAGTTACTCCTATTGCACCGACCAAGTCAATAGCTCTTTGCTTGGATAGATTATACAAATGGTTGTGTTCGGTAACGACTTCTCTTTCCATGAACTAGCATGAAACCCTTGTGAAACTAAGGACAGTTTATTAGCCCAACAACACCAAGCGTAGGAAGAATATAATCAGGCCATGAGTAGCATGAGTTCTGGTTAAAAGCATCATCCGAAGAGCCAGCTAGCGAGGATCTGGCAGGAGTGAAAAGGTGCCCTATCAAGTTATCCTTCCTACGTTAACCTAGTCCATTAGGCCAGAGAGATGGGGATATACAAGGGATATACCGTACAAGAGCCAGGATGCACGGTGAATGTGGGTTTGTGGCCATCCATTAGGGAAAATGCATTATAGGCGATATGAGGGTCCATGGCCATCCATCCATGGAGAGGATATTTATGAATTTCTTGTTGTTACCAATTAATGTGTTCTTCATCTTGATTGTTGTAGGGAGGGTATAGCGCTTTATACATAATACCTATATGGAGAGAAATATGGGGATATGAAGGCTAAGGATAGGTCCAATGACCCTTCCTTGGAACCATGCATGTAGTGAGTTAATTGGATTCATCATTGGGGCCAATAAAATGACGCGTTTTGACTATATCTCTCGCATTGAATTCAATAGAGGAATTGGAGCAAATGCTAAATATACGAGATAATTGGTAAGGGGGATGGCTCAATTATAGTGCATTGGCATGGACTGGGCACAGAAAGAGGCTTAAAAAATATGAATTAGGTGTGTTTTGAACATGTTTTTACACCTTGGGTTGATAGGGTAAATTGATCAAGCATTCTTATATGTGAATGTTGTAGTTTCCTTTGTAGCACAACAAGAATCACAGTAGTCAAATTGGTTTCAAGGGTTTGTGCATAATTATAGGGCAGGTTGGAAAAATGCTAAATAGGGTCATACCATGGATCACACCTGTAGATTGAATAACGGTAGCTTGATGCTCTGTATGGTGGTTGTCAATCATCACATATATACGATGTTAGTGACCCATGTTGCCAACAGTGGAATAAAATGGAAATATGTAAAAAATACGGGGTTTCTCTATGTCCTCAAACAAGTCTAAAGGAGAGATCCATTACTTGTATTTGGAAATAACTGTTGTATTTGCACCAAATTCCCTAGACCTACAGGATATTCTTCTGTGATTTATTTTGCTCAAAGCTTGAGCTCAATACCTTTCACCCTCCTAGATTTATTCCTCTCAAAGAGCGTGTCATTGGGTCCTATTTCGTTCCCTCAAACACTTAGTTGGAGCATGTGGGGAATCAATATCACAAATAAGTTACTCGCCTTTCGCCTTCTATGCCTTCTATGATTTTACTTTTTCTCTCTCGGTGCAAGCATTTCGTTTATTTCTTTAATCCTTTTGAATCACTAGGTCGACCGATTATCCAGTTAAGTAGTTCTTCCATGATAAATCCATCCCGACAATGAACTAATGCTTTTCTGTGGGTCGGCGACCTCTGACAGGGGATCAAAGTAAAATCGAAGACTAACTCCCAACCAACTCTATAACAAGTTTTTCAGTCATGGACCTCTGTCGAATGTATATTGATAATATTTTGTATTAATCAAGTATGCGAGAAAGAATGTGATTGGGTCTAGAACTACCCAATTTCAGATCTGAGTCAATGCTCATATTATATAATGAATATGTTGATGATATTTAGCCGGCATTCATGGATGAGACTCTCAATATCCTTGAGGTAGAGGGTGGATTCATGCAACTTCACCCATCCACACAATTGTCGAGGAAGTCCTCCATAGGCCTGTTGGGTGATTTTCTATACACGTGCTCGGCCAAGGTCGATACAATGAAGGAGGAATTTGCAAGAACCCACTCCATGCTAGGAATAGACTTATCCTTAATGTATTCACCATAGAGTTAGCTATGAGGATGGGGAAAGATGGAACTTCTCTATTTATTTCTGGCATAAAAAGTTGAAAACAAAGCAGAGAACTCAAAAATCCAACAACCATCCCCCCATATATATATATATATATATAT
>LPNX010012815.1:21358-37692 GCA_001517045.1 Pseudotsuga menziesii
CATTTATTCTCCCATCCCTCAGTCCTCAGTTTCAACCATCTTTGCTTTATTTTGGCAAGCCTCAGGTTCAACCAGCTTAATGTTATAGGAGTCTTTGTTACATCCCAATGCAAGACATCTAGAACTTGTTTGTTGAGCTCCATCTTATCTTTAAAATTCATTTTTGGATCTTGGAATCGAAGCAGGTTCTATCTCTAACTCACCCAAGAGTATATTCTTCCTCCAGATGAACGGGTGTAGGCTCAGGGAGGGATAACAACTCTTAGGCATGGATAGAATAATACTAACAGGCCAGAGGGAACTGGAGTAGTTCCCACTCTGAGGGGAACTAACCAAACAACTTCTCCATGTATGACAAGGTAGGTTCCAACTTTCCAACTTATTGGATCTCAGTTGGGCTACTCGGATAGGGTTGGTTTGGAGATAGAAATTACCAACCAGTAAGTGAAAATCCATTGTCAAGAGGTGTCATTGCAAGTTGGTTATCCAATAGTCGTCGATCATAGTCAGTCATTTCCAGCCAGTCGGTCTCATTGTATGCCAGCTGACTGGTCGAACAAAATAAGATGAAGCTGGTTGAACCCATGGTGCTAGAAACCGAGGGCTAGTTGAAACCGGGGTGTTTCTACCATATTGTTTATACAACCACATGAGGAAGTCAGGAAAAATGGATATCATTTCTACACTTAATGAGGCTGTAGGAAATCCATCTATAACTTGCTCGAGTCCTCGGGGGTGGTTAGGGAGTGGGGGTTCAACAACCGATCGATAATGCACATCCACTCAACACAGAAGAAGAATCTACGGGATAGGAAGGGACAGGAGGAAAGGTATGAGATGGTACATAGAGAAAGGGCCAACCACATAGTCATAGCTGCCAGACATAGTAGCCTCACCCTACCACCTATACAAAAACCTCGACGAGAGAGAGATGTCCCCATCACCACATATCCGAAAGAGAATAAACCCATAAATGGACCAGAAAGAAGTCCCTCATGTTCGGGCCAAGCCTTACATTATATATCAAGCAATTCAGTGTGAGATAGCTACATTATATATCAAGCAATTCCAAGTGTGCAATTGAGAGATCAATGAATCACAAGTTAAGCCTGAGCCCAAGCGCTAAGTACCAAGTCACATGGAGGAAGAGACCATAAGGGGAACCTTGTTTGCTCAATGCGTTGATATATGTTGCAATAATCGGCGTATATAAACACTTAGAAATTTTTCCATCTGGTTCATGTGGGGTAATGTTCTCATTGCAAAAATATAAAATCGAAAAGTGCAGGTTTTAAACCCCAACGCTTCACATTTGTGGGTTTTATCTTGTGATGAAAGGAAATTGTCATCCAGATATATACATGCAAGAGATTGTGTGGTAAAATCATACCGTCGAAGACATTATTTACACCAAATGTAAAGGAGGAGGAGCTCACGAATGTTGGAAAATGTAATTACTTGCAAATCCGTACCTAACTCACATCCAACTCTGTCAGAGTCTATACCAGTCAAGATGTTGTCGGTCAGTCTGAAAAGAGGGAAGAGTCCATGATTAGGAAATGTAAACCAGTTGAATTTATTTATGAATCTAAGTTGTTAGGTAGATAGTTATTACAGTCTTTAATGGTGAGTCATTTGACCCATGTAGAAGCAATTTTCAGGGTGTCTATAAATAGAAGAAGAAATTTGTAAATTAGTTTATAGACACAATAAAGAGACAGAGCAACTCAGGGTGAGAAAGAGAATTTGAAGCACAAGCTTCTGTGTAAGTGATTTAGTCGAAGAGCCAAAGCTTTGTAAAAGGATCAATCAGTGAACCGACAAGTTTGTAATACTTTGTTATTTCTGCATAAGTTAAATATATGAAATAGTTTATGGTTGAATGCATCATTATTTGGCCGCACATATTTCTAGATTTACTTGGGTAAATTTCTTTTACAATTACTTTTAAGTGAAAGATCAAAGAACCCACAAATTTCTCACCATGTGAAAGTTCCAGGGTTTTACGACACATTGGTCGACTCAAGTCTTCCTACATATTTGGGCATATGTTTTATAAGTTATTTGGATTTGTTAATGTGTCTATTTTACTTCATCTTACTCATAGGTGAAAAGCATTTGTAATTTCTTAAGTCTCTTAGACTAAGAAAAATACTCTGTAGATTTCAACCAAAGTGAGCCGACTTGAGAGGTCAGTTGAGTCAGCTAACTTGAGAGGTCAAAGAGGTCAAGTGACTTGAGAAGTCAAAGAGGTCAGCCGACTTGAGTGGTCGAAGAGGTGAGCCGAACTAAAGGTTGAATTCAGCCGACTTTGAAGTGACAAGTGGTCAAGGTAAAATCAATCGGTAGAATTGACAAGTAAGTCGAAGTAAATTTAGTCGAGTAGAAAGACTGACTAAAATTTATAAACTTGTCTAGTTGAGAGATAGACAAGTTTCACCCGACAAGTGAAAAAGAAAAAGAGGTCGGCGTGAAAAAGTGAAAATTAAATTGTAATATTAACTGAGCAGTAAACTCAAGTTTAGTCGGCTTGGTTTTGGCTAACTGGTATCAAAGCAAGGTTTATATTAGAGCAAGGTTTATATCAGCCCAAAATTTAGGAAAGAAATCTTGTCTTAGAAGGTGGAAATTAATTTTCTAAGGAAAGTTAATTTAAAAAATTAAAAATGGTTTCCACTTCTAGTTCATTGCAAACTCCAATTTTTACAGGAAAGTATTATGAATATTGGGCTTTAACAATGAAGGATTTATTCAGAGGTCAATATGTCTAGGAGATAGTCCAGCATGGTTATGCCGAACCAACAAACATGATAGCATATAACAATCTCACACAGGCTGAGAAAGATGTCTTGAGAGAATAGAGGAAGAAAGATGGAAAAGCTCTGTTTTACATACATCAAGCTATGCATGAGAGCATACTCCCAAGAATAGAAGCAAAAACTAATGCCAAGCAAGCATGGGATACATTGGAGACTGCTTATCAAGGTTTGGATAAGGTAAAGACATCCAAGCTGCAGATTTTGAGAAGAGATTTTGAATCTCTATCCATGAAGGATTTAGAGAATGTAGACACATTCTACACCAGATTTGTTGGGTTGATAAACCAACTAAAATCTCATGGATAATCCATAGAATACAAAGGGTGGTTGAAAAAATTCTCAAAAGTCTTCCCCCAAGATTTGAAAACTTGGTTGTGACCTTAGAGGAACACATAAACATGACAACATTTACCATTGATGAGTTGCAAGATTCACTCATCAATCATGAACACAGACTCAGCAGAACATAGGCATCATTGGAAGGTGCATTTGCAGTACAGTCATCCATAAGCCGTGGTAGAGGCAGGGGGAGAAACAACTTCAGAGGTAGAGGAAGAAGTTCTTCAAGAGGAGGACGAGCCAGAAGTCCTGCAAATGTCAGTGGCATAGGAGATGTCGGAACCCAAGTCAACCAAGTGGCCATAGGTTTGATAAATAAAAAATTCAATGTCATTACTGTAAGAAATTTGGTCATTATGCATATGAATGCAGGAAGAAAAAATATGACCAAGGAAGGCAAAGGCCAAATCAGTCGACCAGCACCAACACTTCGACAAGTGCAATGTTAATGGAATTGACATCTCCACTTGAATGCAATGTTGTTCAATAAATTCCACATGACATGTGGTACTTAGATTCAGGATGCAGCAATCACATGACTGGTAATTTAAACTTGTTTTCCAGTCTAGACAATTTAGTTGAAATTGATGTTACACTTGGAAACAATGTCCAAGTTACTGTCTTAGGAAAAGGCATTGTTGATATTCTAACCAAATAGGGATATATTAAGTACATCCCTAATGTCTATCATGTCGAAGGTCTGAAACATAATTTGTTAAGCATTGGACAGTTGATACAAAAAGGCTATAGAGTCTACATGGAAGATGATCACTATGTGATCAAAGACAAGCGTCCAAGCAACCAGCTGATAGAAAAAGTGCCAATGACAAGCAATCGCTTGTTTCCATTGAGAATAGTTCCTGACATGAAAGGGAAGACAAAGACAAGAGTTGCATTCATGGCAGAAAGTGAAGAAACACTCGAGCTCCTCGACAAGAAAGAAAATGGTAGTGCTAATTTGCAAGATGCATTTCAGATAGAAGTTCAGGATGAATCCTGGTTGTGGCATTTCATATTTGGACATCTGAATTTTGGTGGGCTGAAGCTACTGTACATAAAGAATATGGTGAAGGGATTACCATTGATCGACAGACCAGAAAGGGTTTGTGAAGGCTGCATTTTTGGCAAATAGAACAGAGAGACCTTTCCAGTAAGAAAGTCCTATAGAGCATGCACACCACTTGAAATTGTGCACTATGATATTTGTGGTCCAATGCAGACATCATCCATTGATGGCTGCAATTATTTTCTAACTTTCATTGATGACTACTCAAGAAAAAAACGAGTATATTTTTTGAAACATAAATCTGATGCATTCAGTTATTTTCAGCAGTTCAAGGCACTCGTGGAGAACCAGAGTGGTCACCACATCAAGATATTAAGGACCGACAGAGGAGGTAAATATGTTTCAAATGAATTTCTAAATTTTTTCAAGACCCATGGCATACAAAAACAATTCACTGAACGGTATACACCTCAGCAGAATGGTATTGCCGAAAGAAAGAACAGAACCATCATGGAGATGGCACGCAACATGTTGGCAGCCAAGCATTTACCAAATGAATATTGGGGTGAAGCAGTCACAACTACCGTTTACATTATGAACCGATGTACGACAAAGAGTGTGAATAACAAAGTTCCCCAAGAAGCATGGACAGGTATGAATCATAGTGTTTCACATCTAAAAATTTTTGGTTGTGTTGCATATGCTCATATTCCAGATGAGCTAAGAATTAGGAAGCTAGATAAGAAGGGACAAAAATGTATTTTTGTCGGCTATTTTAAAGACAAAAAAGAATACAAGTTGTATGACCCTGTCGCAAGGAAAGTGATAATCAGTCAAGATGTTCAATTTTTCGAGAACGAATCATGGGATGGAACCCTCGACATAAATGTCAACATTATGTCGAATGTCGACAATGATGATATGGAAGAGGAAGTGGTTCAAATACCACATGTAAGTTAATCGGTCGCAGCACCGTTGACTCCCATGACACCAGGGCATGGTTCAACACAAGGACCATTGACACAAGCTCAAGCTACACCAACAAGTGCACCAAGAGGACAACAGACTCCATTAAGCATTTCGTCGAGGTCAATATCGACAAAACTGGTGAAGAGAATAAGTATGTGAGAAATATATGAAGTTGGTACACCAAATTCATTCTCTCTCTTTGCATTATTTTCTCCTATATATGATCCACTAACATTTGAAGAAGTTGTTGAAGAAGAAGTACAAGCACAAGCCATGGATGAAGAAATAGAATGCATTGAGAAAAACCAGACATGGGAACTGGTTGATGTACCAACAGATAAAGATGTAATCAGTGTCAAATGGATTTACAAGACAAATCAAGATGCTAATGGGAATGTGCAAAAGCACAAATCAAGAATGGTAGCAAGAGGGTTCACACAACAACCCGACATAGACTTCAATGAAACGTTTGCACCTGTTGCACGCATGGATACAGTTAGAACAATTTTGGCCATTGCTGCACAAAACAATTGGCATGTTCATCAAATGGATGTCAAGTCGGAATTCTTAAATGGATATCTAGAAGAGGAAGTATATGTGGAACAGCCACAAGGGTATGAAGTTCCAGGTCAAGAGCATAAAGTGTACAGACTAAAAAAGTCACTCTATGGTTTGAAGCAAGCTCCTAGAGCTTGGTACAGTCGGATTGATTCCTATCTCACTGAAAATGGATTTCACAGAAGTGAAAGTGAACTAACTTTGTACACCAAAGTCGACGAGCAAGGTAAGATGTTAATTGTCTGCCTATATGTAGATGATTTAATATATATTGGTGATTTCAGCATAGCAGATTTTAAAGCAGTCATGGAAAGTTAATTTGAAATGACTGATCTGGGGCTCATGAAGTTTTTTCTGGGCATTGAAGTTTAGCAGTCTGAAAGTGGTATTTTTATATCATAGTCTAAGTATGCAAGTGAATTTTTAAAAAGGTTTAACATGTCTAATTGCAAGACAGCCCCAACACCAGTAATAACAGGTTTAAAATTGAGCAAGTATGATGAAGGATCCACTATAGATCCTACGCTGTTCAAAAGGCTTGTTGGAAACCTTATGTATTTGACAGCGACACGACCAAACATTATGTATGGAGTAAGTCTGATCTCAAGGTTCATGGAGTCACCAAAATACTCACATTAGAAAGCATGTAAAAGAATTATGAGGTATGTAAGTGGCACAAAAGACCTTGGTATTATGTATTCAACCTCAGAAAATTTTAAACTCATTGGTTACACTGACAATGACAATGGAGGCAGCATAGATGACAGGAAAAGCACATCTGGGTATACATTTCATTTTGGTACAGGTGTTGTTTCATTTTGGTACAGGTGTTGTTTCATGGGCTTCAGTAAGATATTGAGAGATGGAGAATTAAGATATAGCATAATGGAAAAACAAGCATACGCCTTGGCCAAAGCCTTGAAGCATTTCAGGATCTATCTCCTCCATTCCCACATCATTGCCTTCGTACCATGCAGCATGGTGAAGAGCATACTTACACAACCTAGCCCTGAAGGAAAGAGAGCCAAGTGGGTTGTGGCGCTCCTGGAGTATGACATAGAAATCAAGCCCATGGAGTTGGTCAAAGGGAAGGGATTGGCTAAAATGATGACAGACTCCCATTGTGACTCTTTGCAGCTGAATTTTCTTGCCTTTTAGTTTGGTCCATAGGAGGCTGAGGTGTCGTTGAAGACAACTTTGTTTGCATCCCCTTGGTATGCTGACATTGTTTTTGTATTGCATAATTTACAACATCCTGCTAGTCTAAGCAAAACCCGACCTAGATCCATAAAACCGAAAGATGTGAAATTTTGCATCATAGAACAGTACCTTTACTGGAAGGACCCTAGGGTTATATTGCTGAATTGTCTTCTGGAGGATGAAGCTTGATGCGTGGAAAAGGAGTTCCATGAAGGGGACTGTGGGGAGCATCATTCCTGGAAAGTCACTACAAATAAAATCCTAAGGGTATGATTTTACAGGCCTTCATTGTTCTCAGATGTTCATAAGGAAACGACGAGGTGTTACCAGTGTCGAATATTTGAAGAAAGAAGGAAGGTGGTGTCTCTCCCCCTCAACCCTATATCTGTGGAGGCTGCATTTCAGCAATGGGGGTTAGACTTCATCGATGAGATAAATCCAAACTCTTCTGAACAACACAAGTGGATTCTGACTGCCACTGATTACTTCACAAAGTGGATCAAATCCATACCCTCTCAGAGGGCTACAGAAGAAGTGATAATGGATTTCATAGAAAACAATATCCTGGCGAGGTTTGGCTTCCCGAAACGAATCGTGATTGACAATTCCCCTGCATTTAAGTCCAAGAAAATGATCAATTTCTGCCATAAATACCATATAATCCTGAATCACTCTATGGCTTATTACCCACAGGGTAATGGGTTAGCTGAGTCCTCTAACAAGAGCCTGGTGAGGATTATTAAGAAGCTATTAGAGGAAAACAAGAAATCTTGGCACACCAAATTGAAATATGCTTTGTAGGATGACAGAATTAGCACCAAAAGGGCCATCAGTATGTCACCTTTCCAATTGGTATATGGGGCCGAGGTAGTGTTCCCTGCCTCTCTGGGCGTCCTAGTCATGAAATTATTACAAGATCCGTTAGATGAGCTGAATCCAATTCAAAGAAGGATCAACCAGATCATTGAGCTTAATGAAGTAAGGGACAATGCTTATGATAAGCTCCAAATACACCAGGAGAAGATTAAGAATACCTTCGACATAAAAATAAAGGAGGATGTTTTCCAAGTCGATGACTTGGTGCTGAAATGGGATGCCCCCCATGAAGATAAAGGGAAACACTGGAAGTTCGACCATATATGGGTAGATCCTTACCTTATTGCGGCTCATAGAGGAGATAACGCCTACATTTTAAAATATCTAGATGGGTCGCAGTATGAAGGAGGCACAGTGAATGGGAGGTTCCTGAAGCATTACTTGGAATGAGAGGACTAGGTCCCATGTACCATAGTGTAAATACATTTCACTTTTTAATCAGTACAGGTGGTGAATCAAAATATTTGAAGCCCATGGAGAAGGCCCTCAGATCAGAAGAGGTAACCATCCTTTTAAAGTTTGTTTTTGTTTCAGACAGTTAGGTGATATAATATTTTCAATGGTTGAGGCACTTGGTCTATGGGGTTTCTTTTCTACTTCACTGGGAGGATATGCATCCCTTGTGGAGCTGATTGTTAACACCCAATTAAAATATGGGCATGGGTGTTCCTTGTGTTCTTTGGCCCCATTGAGAAGTGTCAAGTAGGTAGTAGAAGGAGCTAATGGTGTGCACAGGGTATGGCTTAGCAGCAGGATAGTCTGAGAATTGGGAAAGCAGAGCTGAGAAGGAGTGTTGGACACGTTAAAGAAAAGTCCCGATCGACGGTTGAAGGTGATCAGAGGGTAGATCAATGGAATCAGATCATTTCACATGATGAACTTGCTCAACCAAATACCACTCTTCATCCTTGCGAAATGGTTTAAAGCTCAGACGCATCCGGCGATCAAGATTAGACCCTGCGAAGATCTACAGTAGAGAGTCATTTCACAGCCCAAACTTACAAGGAAAAAGATGCAAATACAGATTGCGAAAAGCGGTGCAGGCCATTTTGATCAATGGTGCTCGTATGGGCAAAGTCAGATTGGTGGCTATAATTCATTTCATGATCTGGAGTAGCAAGGGAGGAAACAAAACTTCAGCATGCAAAAAAGGGTGGGGTCTGCTCAGATCAATGGTTGTGAAGGGATATTATCCCGATCGATGGCCAATATGCATACACTTAGAATAAGAACACATGTAGAAATCGGAACCCCACAGATCTACGGCCTGAGATCGCAGAAGGTGAATCTACGATGCGAGTTGCCTAGGAAATGCGCGAGGGTTATATTGTATAAAAAACTATAAAGAGGCCCACGTGAAGCTAGAAATATTTGTCTTTTCTAAACCCTCGAAGCTGTCAAATATCCAAGACACGAATAGAGCGCCATCCTGGACTAGCCAGGGACCACGTTGCAGGACAAGGTAGGCCCTTGATTATTCCCTCAGTATTATTTGAAAAATTGTCTCAATGGGGGTGATAGAGGTGAGAGATGGGATAGAACCAGAGGTATCAAGTCGGGATATAGATGAGCACATGTTAGATGCAAACTCTGATGTTTGTGATACCATCCTTATGGGAGAAACTATTGAAACCGCCAGGGGAAAATTAGAAGATCGTAAGAACCGGGGTATGGATACCTATAGTGTAAGTTAAGTCTTTCTTTCATTTCTTCTCTGTCAACCCAACCCCCAGTTCCTTGAGTTTGTCAATTGGTGCATAGAGAACTTCTCTGCCACTGAAGGAGTTATCATGAATAAGTCTAAGTCCAAAATCCTTTTCCCAGTTTGAGCCTCCATCATCTGCAAAACCCTTGATATCCCTGACACGTTCGTCGATTTATCCCAAGACTATCAGGAAGAAGACATTATACACTATTTTAGAGAGTCTACTGATGAAAGTAAAGAAGCCTTCCTAAAGAACTGTTCTAATCCTGATAGTGTACCCATTGACCTGTCTTACCCCATTGACCTCAGCCGTTTCAATGAAGAAACTCAGTGGTGCATATCCCTAGCCAGTCAATTCATAGGTCTAGATACCAACGCGTGCATCCCAAAATCATTGTTGAGTCTTTTATTTGTCTTAGATACTTGCCCAGCCAAACCCAAATTGCCTGGATAGTCAAGTCAATCTTTTTGCCTTAAGTTTGATGATTTCTTAGCTGAGAACATTTGTTCTCAGTTAACGAACTTCCACGACGCCAAAACAATCAGGTTCCAGTCCTTTTTGCTGAGGATATTCATATCCTACAAAGAGGAGACTTCTAGGTACCATATTTGGCCATCACCACTGAAATGGCCACTGATTACTGTAAATTCATGAACCAATTGATGGCCGAAATATATCAAGTTTTCTTTCAGGAGAGGCTTCATAGGGTGTTGTCGGAAATGAGGCAAATGCTGCAATTATCGAAAATCAAGATGATAGGGTATTGGTTCCTCTTAGATTTTGGGAGCACCATAAGACTATATGGATTCGTACATCCACCGCACATCTTGCCAGATTTCTTGACACCCAGGATTTTCTGCTTGGAATTAATCCGCCAAAAACTTATGGTCGAAGAGGAACACTTCTTGAGCTTCAAGAAGTGTTCAAATTTGGTTTTTCCTTGGAAATTGGGACCATACACAATCCAAAATAGGGCTGTAGTGACCCTGGTATCCAATTTGCTCAGAGGCATGGAATTTCCCCAAGACCAGGAAATAAATTATGATCCTCACCAGGTTATCTCCAAAAGAATATCAACTCTCAGATGCCATCCCTTTGAGCACACGGAGGTTCCTGGACTCAGAGAAAAACCTAATTGGGACGATTTCCCTAATCCTGCCCTAATGGATACCAGCATCTAGCAGGACACAGGCTCGCAGCTTCCTGGAGCATTTCCCCCCCCAAAAGGAGCTAGCTGTTGTAGTTGCGATCGCAGGGGGATATTCATCATTGGTCAGTTATTCGGTGAGTTCGATGAAAAGGGGGAGTACACAGCCCATGGTCATCGATGAAGTGGACACTTCCAGCACCCCCAAGAAGTAGAAAATAGAGCCCAGACAGTAATTGGTGTAGAAGGGACATGCGAAGAAGAAGAATGTAGTAAAGGTATAGAAGCAGGTGGAGCCCGAAGTAGCCAAATTGCAGATACAAGAATACGTATTCGAATGGAAGACTCTGAGCGAGTTTGCATCCAAAGAAGAATGGCTGAGGTCTTACAGAGATAGAGATGACAAAACCTTCAAGGAAACAATAGAACTATATAGAGAAGCCGTGCATCTGCCTCAGCCCAATGTGGCACTAAAAAATATACGCGATCATGCCACTGGTACCCTCAGCTTAGCCTTGGCAGTAGGGAACAAGGTGTCCGAGGTCAATGTAAGCCTCTTTAAAGTTCCCACTTTTGACATCATACACTTGAACAAAGAGATCATGGACATATTGAATACCAGACTGCTTAAAGCTGCTATACAATTGTCCAAGTCGGAGGAGAGTAAGGCGAGGACTTCTAATCTTTTAAGGAATTCGAAGGTGGAAATCAAAGCACTTAAATCCCAAATCAACAATTTACAGAAGGAATCTATAAAAATGGAGGGAGATGGGCATAAAGGGAGTGTGGTCCAAAAATTGCTCGATGACAAAGGTAAAGAGATATAGGATTTGAAAAAGAGGTTAAAAATCCCCGGCTCCCAGCTTGCTCAAGTAGATGAATTGGCTGACTTCAAGAAAGAAAAAGAGGCTCCGAATTCCACGCTTATTGATAGCCAGGGTAAGTTGTTGAAGCTTGAAGAAAAGGGGAGGAAATGGGAAGCAGATATCCAAATCCTAAGTGTTAGAATAATCAACCCATAGTTAGCTACCTTAGATATTAATTAATCCATTTTTTGTCTTATTTTCCTAGTTTCCATATTCCACCTTATGCAAGTTGTCCTCCACACATCCATAGTGGTAAAACTTGATAAATTTGAGTCATGGAGTGCTTGGGAAACCTCTTGGAATCAAATCTACTTTATTCTAGGCCTCCCTTAGTGCATGCCTGCTTTTTCTGCTTTATTGCCTGCTTTTTCTGAGTTTTAAGGCAACTGGGAAAGTTTGACTAGGTGAAGTTAACTTCTTTTTTGTCCTCAACATCCTCCGCTCTTTTCTCCTATAAAATGCATGTATCAGTTGTCCTTCCATCATCTATTAGCTTGCCTAATTTATTTTTCCAATTCGCGAGCTCCTAGATAGATTTGGAATGTGCTTTATGCACCTATGGGGGATTTGCTTAGATTTAGTAACCCTGCTTTTGACTAAATTTTAATGGCATATTCATGCATTCGAATCTCTCATGTAATTATTTATTGTGGCAGCCTACAAATTCACAGGGTTGGCTATTATACACTTATTCAATACAGATTAGTGTTCTGCTCCATATTCAATCTCCTTTTGTGAGTAATTTGCATGTGTAATTGGAAATTGTTGTGAGTGTAACTGTTCTAACACCTGGGTTCAATTTCCACATGGTATTAGAGCCTTTGTAGATCGATATCTCTCCTTCCAATTTTTTTTGCAGGTTTGACATCATTGATTGGGAGCATTCTGCTGATTGACGGGACAATTTCTGAGCTATGGATCAATCTCAGAAGATCATCTTGACTCCATTTAACTTCTTTGAATGGAAAGAAGAGATGGAGATACTGTTGAGAGTGAAAGGCCTCTATAGAGTGACTATGGAAACATAAGCAGAGCCCAATGCAACTGCAGAGAAGATTAAATGGCACAACAGGAGGGATGAGGCCTATGGTCTCCTGTGTCTGAGTATATCCAGAGACCTCCTTTTCCATCTTGATGGATTGAAATCACCGAATGAAGTATGGGAGAATATTTTTGATCTTTTTGGAAAGACAGATGAGATGAGGGGACATCAAATTTAAAATGAATTGATCTCCTGGAGTCCCAATAGCTTTGAATCCCTGAAACTCTATTTTTCCAAGTTCAAAGCACTTGTTTTGCAGCTAAAACAATGTGGGATCAAAAAGAAGGATGATTATCTAGTCTTGGCCATACTCTCGAAGCTTGGCCCTGACTATTTAGTGTTTGTTTCAACCTTCTATGCCACAAAGTTGACAACTCGAGCCTGGAAAATTCCTAGCCTTGCAGATTTCATGGAATCTCTCACACAAGAACAAGATAAATTGGTGATGATGGGAACCATCAAACCATCCAAAGACCAAGCTCTGGTTGCTGGAGATTCAAGGGTGTATTCAAAAATCAAGAAGAAATCTAAAAAGCCACCTGAGCAAAAGAGAGACAAGAACAAGTCTCCAGAGGAGCCTCAAGGTTCCAAGAAGAACCCCCAGAAGAAGAAGAACAAAGGAGAAATGAGCAAGTGCGCATACTACAGTAAGGGAAATCATTCTGAAAGCTCCTGCATGAAGAAGAAAATTGACATGCTGACCCAACTCCTGGAGAAGAATGGCATCTCCCTTACAGACAACTCAAAGAAGAGGGAAGGAGGATCAAATTCAGAAGGCAAAGAGAGAGTTCATGCATTGGTTTCTTGCACATCAAGCTCACCTAGTTTCATCATTGATTTTGGAGCTTCAAGACATATGGTTTCAACCAAGGAGGCATTCACCTCACTTGACATGTTGAAAGGTCCACCAATAGTATTGGGAGATGACTCTCTCACTGAAATTTTGGGCAAAGGGAGGATTGATCTTGACCATGGTAAGTTCAGCAATGTGTTGTATGTTCCAGGTCTTGCCTCTAACCTCTTATTAGTGCATCAGATGACCCACACAGGGTCTCCAAAGAAGGTCATATTCTCCCCTAATGAAGTTGAGATCACAGAGATCTCAAGTGGTAAATTCATTGCAAAAGGAGTTGCAAATCATACTTCAAAGGTATACATGTTCTCACACTTCCTACCCTACTCAAACCCCTATGCTCTTTTGATTCATGCTAATGAGGCAAGCAAGCTTTGGCATGAAAGATTTGGCCACCTAAATTACAAGTATCTTTCTGATATTAATGAAAAAGAAATGGTCATAGGGTTACCAAAGATTAAGTTTTCCAAAGGAGTCTGCCAAGGTTGCATCCTAGGAAAACACCCAAAGCATAAATTTGAGAAAGCTAGTCATGAGAGAACCTTTGCACCTCTTGAGTTGATCCACAGTGATGTTGCTGGCCCATTTCCTCATATGTCAATGAGTCAGGCCAAATATGGATTGACATTCATAGATGACTTTTCCAGGTATTGCTTGGCTCACTTCCTGAAACACAAGTCTAAAGCTTTTGGCCTCTTCAAAGTCTTTAAGGCTTTGGTTGAAAACCAGTATGGGACGAAACTCAAGGTCCTCAGATCTAAAAATGGTGGTGAGTATGTCAAGTCTGAGTTTATTCAATATTGTGCAGATGTAGGTATTCAGATGCAACATTCTATCCCTTACACACCACAGCAGAATGGTGTTGCTGAGAGGAAGAACAGATCACTGAAAGAGATGGAAATCTGCATGATGGAGGCTAAGAATTTTCCTCCAAAGTACTAGGATGAAGCTATAAAATTTGCAGCCTATATCCATAATAGGGTGCCTCATAAACAACTTGAAGGTATGACTCCTTTCGAAGCATGGAGTGGGCACAAGCCAAATGTGACCCATTTCAGGATTTTTGGCTCAAGGGCTTGGGCTAGAATTCCAACAGAAAAGAGGAAGGCTTTGCAGCCCCAAATCCAAAAGTGTATATTTGTTGGTTACTCTGAATATTCAAAAGGGTACAAGCTGATCAATTTGAGCATAAACAAAGCCTTCATTGAAAGGTGTGTTCAGTTTCAAGAAGAGCCCCTAGCAGCAGTGGAAGTTGGAGAATCCTCTTCACCACCAGAACCTCTGAATGTAAGTGAAGAGATAGTTGAACATGTTGATTCTGATATGTTTGATAATGATGATTTGATTGCAGATCCTAACAGTCCTACAATACCAAAATTGGCATCCAAGACCATTCATGCAGCTCGAGAACTAGCTGGAAATCCTAATGATCCTAGGAGGACTAGATCTCAGTTTGAGAGTGATCTGTGCATGAAAGATCCTATGTTTGCAGAGAAATTCTATCTGATGATTGAATCAGATCCACAGACATATGAAGATGCAGAAAATGATCCAATATGGAAAGCATCCATGAAGGAAGAGTTCAGCTCACTCTAGAAGAGCAACACTTGGGAGCTGGTTGATCTTCCCCCAGGGAGGAAGCTAGTTCAGTGTAAGTGGGTGTACAAAACCAAATTTGCTGCTGATGGTTCACCTCTAAAGTACAAGGCCAGATTGGTATCCAAGGGATACTCATAGGTTAATGTCATAGACTACAATGAGACCTTTGTACCAGTGGCAAAGATGGACTCCATCAGGCTACCCTTAGCCATTGCAGCTTCAAAGCAATGGGAAGTACATCACATGGATGTGAAGTGTGATTTCATGAATGGAGATATCACTGAAGAGATATACATGCACCAGCCTCAAGTATTTTCTACTAACCCATCTCTTGTGTGCAGGCTAAAGAAGTCATTGTATGGGCTTAAGCAAGCCCCCAGGGCTTGGTATGCCAAGATTGATAGCTTTTTGATATCACTAAATTTTGTTCGATGCAAATCAGATACAAATGTCTATTTGAAGCTGATTCATGGTTCATTAATGATAATTTTTTGATATGTTTATGACCTTCTCATTACAGGAAGCTCAAAGGATGAGATTGCCTCCTTGAAGGATGCAATGAACCATGCCTTCTCAATGACAGATTTGGGCTTTTTGAGCCAATTTTTGGGGCTCGAGATTGCTCAAAACAAAGAAGGAATCAAAGTACATCAGTCCAAGTATGCCTTGGATTTTCTGAACACATTCAAAATGAAGGATTGCAAGCCAAGCAAGACTCCTTTCCTTTCAGGAGTTAAGCTTGAAGAAGTTGATTCTTCACCTATGGTAAACAATAGACTGTATAGGAAATTGATTGGATGCTTGTTGTATCTTACACATACTAGAACTGATATTTCTTATGTAGTAAGTGTGGCTTCAAGATACATGGATCAGCCTCATGAGATCCATTGGAGAGCAGCCAAAAGGATCCTTATCTTTGTTCAGGGAACAAGGACTCATGGGATCTTCTATAAAGCAAAATCTGATCTTGATTTGATTGGGTTTACTGACAGTGATTGGGTAGGTGAAAACACAAATTGAAATTCAACATCAGGATATGTGTTCATTCTTGCAGAAGGGCCAATCATCTGGTCAAGCAAGAAACAGAGTGCCATTGCACTCTCATCTACAGAAGCAGAGTACAGAGGAGTTGTAAATGCAGCAACTCAATGTTTATGGTTGCAGGGGTTACTTGGAGAGTGTGGCTTCGAATCAGAATAATCAAATATTATCTACTGTGATAATCAAAGTACCATTTGAATCTGTAATGATTGAGCTCAGAAGCAGAGAACCAAACACATTGAGATCCATATGCACTACATCAGACAGCTTGTGCATGATGGCACCATTCACCTACTCTTCTGTTCATCTTCAG
>LPNX010012815.1:46707-58667 GCA_001517045.1 Pseudotsuga menziesii
CTCACCTTCTAAATCTTCAGCTTTTGATCCAAATGAAATAGCAGGATTATCATCATTCAAATTTAAAATGTCAGACTGCCCTTCACCTTGGTCTTTGACCATTTTTGAGATAGTATCTCTGTATTCAGTGTTTCTCAATAACTCATTAAATGGAACAGAGATTTTCAGTTTAGACAGCTCATTTTGTAGGTTAAAACCAGCACTAATCTTATCCACCTCAACTGGAGTCACCTTTTTTATTATTTTATCCCTTTGTACATCATTTTCAACCTCTCTACTCACAAAGGGCTCTTTTGGTATTTCCTTCCCCTTTTCTCCATTCAAAGAACTAGAGGAAGGCTGATTTGGGTTTTCCTTCCCTTTATTTATAGGGACATCTCTATTTCTCAGTCTCATTTTGCTTTGAACATCATCCATTGCATGTAAATAACCCCTCTGATACAGTTCATTTTCAAATTATTCATTTACATCTTGCCGCGCGAACATATTATGCTCCTCTTCAGTAAGATATATTTCAGAATCCTGCTCTCCAAACAGATGAATCTCATTTTCAGGGGGATCTTCTTCATCACTGACAAAATTTTCAGGAAAAGGTGGGCAGATGGGTAGTTCTTCTTGATTTCTCGGATTCCTCTGGTCTCTCTGTCTATTTTGGGGGGGAGCAGGGGGATTTGGTCTTCTGAAGTTTGGATTCTTGATCTGGGGATCCCCTTGCTCTCTATTGAAAGGCCTAGCATCCATGGTTAACTTATCCATCAACTTCTCCATTGTCTTCAGCATTATCTCAAATTTAACATCTGCAGAAGAAGATGAAGTAGAAGGTACATTTTCTTCCTTCCTCCTCCTATCCATATCTCTATGCTTGATCTTTCCACTAGCCATCATGTTAGCTTCCACTTCTAGGGCATCAGTAAACATGGCAGCAAGAGTTGCCAATTTCCTCTCCAGCAAGGAGAATGCAAAATCATTATCAAAAGCTCCAACATAGTGCAGTTTAGCAGCTGCAGGAGAAGGATTTATATCTTCCGGGATAGAGTTATAAGCCCTCATGAATCTACTTGAGAATTCATGAACAGACTCAAAGCCCCCTTTCTTAAGACCGTTATACTGAGATAAAAGTTGCAGAGGATTCACTTTATCATCCCATCTATCCAAAAATGCATTCTGAAAAGCCTGAAAATTCACAATAGACCCAGGTGGAAGGTCCTTAAACCACTTTTTTTCCTCCCCAGACAAACTTTGGGCAAATAACCGCATTTTGACATCAGGGTAGTCTACTTCCTCCAAGTCAATGAAGTCTTCAAACTTGCCAACATGTTGTTTTGCGGTTATATCCCCTTCCCCATCAAATAAAGATATCCTCTGAGAATAATTTTGGGGGAGATCATGTAACGCAGCAGGGAGACGCAAAGGGGCAAATCTAGTGGCCATTGGTCTGGGTGGGTTCACAGGAACTGCAGTACTTTGAGAATGCTCGAAGGTGGTTGTTTCAGCTTTGGAGGTTTGTCGTAAGTCTTTCCAGAGGGAATCTAACAAATAGGATTCTAAGTTACTAGGATTGGGCTTAATATTTTTAAGGTCGGATTCAGACCTAGCTCTCAACCTACAAGGATTTGACTCAACATTTTTTAGGTCGGGTTCAGATCTAGTCCTCAATGGTGTTTGTACAATATTGACTTCCCATGCTGGATTAATATGAGAATCAGGTGGTGATGAAGGGCCGAACAAAGGAAAATCTACCTTCTCTTTATTCTTTCTTTTAAACAACTTTTCTGGATTCTCAAAATTTTTCAAAATTTCGGTATCAGAGTTACCTCATGTGTGTCTTCTTGAAGCCAGAATGTCGTTCTTGAATTCTGCGACAATTTCACAGTGAAGTCGCCAGGGCAAATACACAACCTTCTTTTCTTTTCGAAATTCTTGTTTGCCTGCAGAAATCTCTCTTGATCTTTGTCGTTCTCCTAGGGCAGATATGCACTTTCGTTCCCCGGCAGCGGTGCCAGTTTGTTAGCACTCAGAATGTACCCAGGTTGTAAAAGGTGCACCCTGAGGTAACAGCAAAACCACTTTAGGAAGAAATTGGTATTTTCTTCCAAAGAGGGATCTCTCAATACAAATCTTACAAGACCAGATGGTAAACAATATTTAAGGATTTATTTGTTCGGTTGAAACAATCACATATCCATTGGGCATGGAGTCATATACATATAAAAGATCACAAAGATGTATACACAAGACTTATCAAAGGTAATATAATCACATAATTGCAGTCATTTCATTTATCAGGTGAAATAGAAAGGACGAGGGAACAACCCATCAATACAGAGTGTCTAAGATGAATTCCATATCAACTTTAGTAGAAAAAATCATATAATACCTGAAACGATGAATAGAGCATAAGCATATGAATTCTAATCATCAAACACTATGTCCTAGATATGAAGAAAAAATAGAATGGAGTGTTACACAGGGGAAAATACAATCACACAAAGAAAGAAAGCACGGACTGCAACATCAATGACACATGAATCTCTGAAAAAAGCTCTCATGCATTCATTTTTGGTATAAAAATAAAACAGATATGTTTTCCACAAATCACTTTATTCGATGGGTTCCAACCCCCATCTCATAAAAAGATACAAATTTATAGATCAAACAATAAGTCTGCCCCCAGCAGATCGATAACAGAATGATCAGCGTAAATTAGAGTTTGTAACTGAATTCCTACACCACTAGGAGGTTGTTACAACTCCATTCCTAACAGATCACTAAGTACAAATCAACTGGATAACAAACTTTCGGCCAACCGCTCCACGTCTTTGTCCCAATCAGCTCCACGTTTTTTCCCCATCAGCTCCACGTCTTTGCCCCAACAGCTCTGCGTCTTTTCCCCAACAGCTCCACGTTTTTGCCCCATCAGCTCTTCAGCACCTGACACCTGTTCCTAGGGAGAAATAATATACTTTGTTTTCCCGAACCGCTCTACATATTTCCACTACTCTGAACTTGGGGTGTCACACTCCATCATCTCCCGAATAGCTACCTCGAGCTCCATATATGCTTCATAAGATTTCTTGGGCAATCTGGCTCTGATAACGACGAACTTCTGCAGGACTTCGAAATCTTCTACTAACATGTCTACAATGGTTTGCCCTGTCAGGTTCTTCTCCAAGCTATTAAATTTCGAGTGGTCCATGCGAGCCCGGACAAGCAAGTGATGATAATGCTCAGGCGGGAGTATCCTACCTTCTTCATTCCAGAAGGACGGCAGTCCATCTTCGAACAACTCTTTAAACTCTTGTTTGAACTTAGTGACCTGCACAAGCAGTTCTTCTGACTTCTCTTGGACAATCTTCATTAACTGGTTTTTGTGGATGATCTTCTTCGCCGACAGCACTATTGAGATTCTGTCCTTTATGCCCATGTCGTGCAGCTTTTGGTATGTCAGTGAATTCAGAAAATTTAATGTATTCTGAGCTGTAGTGAGGGGTCTTTTGGCCATGTGTTCATTCACCAGTTTCAGTCTTTGTTGGGCCGACTCTGTCAGTACACACAAGTCATCAATAAAATTCAAGTAATGCCGGAACTTGGTAATCTCTATAGTCAGGGTATCCCAAATAATATGTTTCGCCCCCTGAAGAGGGCCTTTCCCAATGCATTTTTCTTTTAGCTATTCGAGCTTTTTCTGTAATTGACTCTTGTCCTGCAAGATCTATTTTCTGCTTTCACTTATCTTGGTTAATTCGGCCTTTACTTTTTCATTCTCGGGTTTCAACTCCTTAATAGCTTCCTCCTTCAAACTCACTTGGGACATAGACAACAACAGGTCATCTGCAGAAAAATCAGCTTATGGCTTCTGGATGTTTACAATAGATAAGTCATCACCGGTAGGGGTTTGGCTCATTAGCTCTTCCATAATCTCCTTTTCCTCAGTCTGATCTTTCTTCATCACGGATATTTGGGATAGCAGCTCCTCCCTCTCGGCCTCCCACCTATCCTTTTCCTCTTGCAGCTCTCCAGCCTTTCCTTTGTATTCCATCATCTCCTGATGGATTTTATCTTTCTCCTCCTGGAGAGCTAGCAATTCAGATGATTGGACATGTTCTAAGCCTGGTATATTCAACTTATTCTTCAAAACATGGAGCACATTATCTTTCTCTTCCAACAACTTCTTGACAGCCTGGGTATTGTCTGAGCTAGCAATGTCCGCATGCAGTTTTCTGATCTGAATAACATTTGCCTTATTTTCCACTTTCTCATGCTTTAACTGGACTTCCAATTTGTCTACCAACACCTGTAATTTGTTTATCCTCACCATGGCCTGCAGTAAATCTAAGTAGAGGATGTCACTGGTTTGTTTATGCAGCTGAATCTTGTCTGGGGTGCTGATTTTGTCCAGCCTGACTTCTATCTCAGACATCCTCTTGTCATTCACTATGGCCATCTTAAAAGTATTTTTCTCGGCATCTCTAGCTGAAACTAGAGATGTTTTTGAACTGTACAAGTTTCTTACCCTTGGGAGCAGACTTCTCGTTTCCTCTAGGGACTGCTTCCTCTTTTCCATGTAGCTCGCCTTGAGCTCTTCTCTTGACTTAAATAAGGGGTTGGGTTCTGGACTGTCTACACCACATTATAAACCTTTAAAGGAGAATTGATTGACTTGCACGGTCTTCATGGGGACCAAGGTAGTCTTTTTGAAAACATCAGATACTTCTTCATCTACAGTCTCACCTCCTCCGAGAAACCTCGCCTTTTTATGGGACACCTCTTCGTCCACTTCCATACTCTCAGCATTGGACAAACTGCTCTTAACCGCAACACTAACACCCTTTGTGATTTGGATTTCTGTACCAGGTGCAGGATGTGTCTCCTCATCGGACTTTGACTCGTCAGTAAACTGCAATAAATTAGCCATTTCAGCTAACCCCTCAACAGCTTGATGTTCAAATGGCTTATTCCTGTTAGCTTGTTTTCTCAAAGAGATTACTTGGTGGGGGTCGTAATTTACATTTGGCTCTTTCATAAAATCCATGTTTTCCAGCAAATTTTCTACAAAATCCAAGGCACCCTTGCTTTTAAAAATGAAGGTGCCCACCTTGAACGGAAACTTGATGTTCGAAGACTTCTTGAAAGCACAAAAATGTTCCTCCTCAGACAGCAATCTCTGTCTCATGAATTCCAATGCGAAGATTCTCGGGGTCAAGAAAGAAGGTAGCCTATAAGGCTGACCAGTGAAGCCATATATTCTCAACACGGTATAATCTCTGTACAAAAACCAGTCTCCAAAACGATCCTCTGGTGAAGACTGCATTAAGCTCCTCATTTCATCTAGGACACGGGGTGATTCTTCATTGAACAGCATTTTGTACATCTCAGACATGATCGAATTGGCAAATTTGAACATGCTGATTTGTTTTGGTAAATCAGAAGAGCACAGAGTACTCGGAAACTTCAACTCAGAGATATTGGAACATATTAGCATATTAAGCAAATAAGTCTGGAACCTGAAAAACCGGACCTTGGGGAACTCGCTTAGCTGAAGGTGAATTGCTTCAGCCAGGTATTTGTCTAAATTAAAAACTGGGGTTGACTAAGACTCAGAAACAGGGGAACTCAATCTCAACAAAAATCCGAGAACGACCTCGCCCACCCGACAATCCTCATCTAGGCCTAGTACTTGACACACTAAAGAAATGACCAATTGAACTTCACTCTTGAAAATATGTACAGGGTAGGGCATGAATAAACCATCTAAAGACTGACCATCCTTTAAAACACTCGACAGGAATTTACAGTGGGTTTCGGCTTCGCACTTCTTGTACAATTCGACTAGGATTGACTCATTTATCACTTCACGACTATCTGGGTAATTTTTCGGCAAACTAAGGATTTCTCGGATGACCACAGCATCAACTCTACACAATACTTTGGACGCAGACCGACTGACAATAATTCTTTGAGACGGAGAATAATTCACAGCACACCACTCTGTGAACTCTGGGAAATGGAGGGTTTGCTCAATGGCGAAATAGTACAAGAAATACTTGCACACGTTCAACGCATCGTTCCCTCGTGAATGGTAATGCCATAATATCTCTTTTCTAACAGACACGCTTTCCACAGAGAGGAGGGGGTCACATACATTTCTATCCCTGTCTACTAAGAAATCTTCTCTATCATCTACGACTTGACCCGACATTTGAGCTTCTTTTCCCTGGTCCATTACTGAATTTCACACTGGTAACTTTGAGAAGGGGAATTACAGAGTTACTGGGCTTCAGTTTTACCTGGTTTACTATGGAGACGTGTGCCCGAAGCGTGTTTGCACCTGACGAATAGAAGCTGGGCACTGACAAATGGAAGCCGACAGATAGACCAGTCCTTTTTTCCCGTTCCCAACGAATAAAATAACAATGATGTGGGTCAATGTTACTTTTATAGGCCGCTTTTATCCCTAGAACCTACCACAATTCGCCACGTGGACGATCATTTACTTTCCGCAACCACCATCTACTATCAGTCGCGCGTCTTTCTCCTCCAGACTCATTATCAATCGTTGATCTATCCTTCGCAATTTTCTGGCCCTCGGATCGCATGCCACGTATCTTTTTCCATTGGGCATCTTAGCGATAAACACCATGCAAGTCTCCCTCCTGGAATCGCTCATGACCGTAGATGCGACGTGCTTCCCCCCTCACCGTCGGATCAAACGCCATGTCCCACATTCCGCTGAGCCCTTTGACTTTAACCATCGTGCAACTCCGAGTCCCAGAATCATCCACATCCGTCGATCTGACATACCTTTACCGGTGGGCCGTTGGATCATGTGGTGTTTACCAAATTCCGCTGGGCTCCTTTGCTTTAACCTCTGAGGAACTTTGATCATCGAAATTATTCCCAGCCGTCGATGCAATATGCCTTTAACCACGCGTCGTCGGATCATCTGCCACGTACCCGATTCCGCCGGGAAATCTGAGATTATCTGCCGTGCACGTTCATCTTCTGGAATCCTTTCCAGCCGTTGATGTGATTGCCCGGCATTTGTCAGCCGTCAGATCTTTCGACATCTCCCAATTTCGCTGGCAGCCTCGGACTTATCTCTCGTGCAATTTTACCCCCCGGAATCCATAATGGCTGTCGATCCACTTCGTCTCTGATCCTCGGCCATCGGATTAATCACCACACACACATTCCACTGGACGCTTTCGGCTTATCCGTCGTGCAGGTTCCGGTTACGGAATCAATCCCATGCATTGATGTGACCCGATTCCTCCTTCCCCACTGTCGGATCGAGAGGAGTATACCTGATTCTGCCAGCCTCCATTTCCTTAACTAACTCGTGCTTTAACAAGGTGGATTTGATGTGAGCCATTGATCTTCTTAGGACAATTTTATAACCTTTGATCTGCGCCGCTGGTTAAAAGCCCGAACCTGTCTTATCCTCCTCGCATGTTTCGAAGAGCGGAGGGAATACTAGCCCTTGATTTGCTCTCCTCTTTCATCACGGCCTAGGATCTTTACTAACTTGGCTGATCTTTTGTTATCATTCCACCTTTATATTATATCCTTAGACCAAAGTATTTAAACAACATAAGATTACCTCCACCACGATCTTATTTCTGCTTTACTAAATACAGGTGTTAACAGCTGGCTCTATCTGGGGATGATATCCTCCCTGCGAGGTATCAAAGAACTCGTAGACCAGGTGCCTTCTTTTTGACTTTGCATAATAACTCTCAAAAACCCATCTTTTGTTTTTGTTGTAACTATATCATTTTTATATATTTGTAGAAAAGGGATGATAGGCCTCCTGAACCTTGGAGCTTTCACTGCAAGCTTCACATCTTCGGCTTACCATTTCTTATTGGCTTGTAAAAGAAAAATATGTACAGTCTATAATACAAGTTTTACCTTCCTTTCCTAGGATAGGTAATGCTTCAGATACCTCCCATTGACAGGGTTTCTCTCAAGAGGAACCCCATTTGTATATTCCAACAAAAATGCATTCTGCCCTCTGTACCCAGCAAAAACATAAGGTCCAACCCACATGGGATCAAATTTTCCATGCTTTTCTTCATTAGGAGCATCCCACTTCAGAACCAGGTCATCAATCTGAAACTGTTCCTCTTTGACTCTTCTATCAAAAGTACTTTTCATTTTATCTTGATGTGACTGCACTTTATCATAGGCCTTATATCTTCGTTCTTCTAGCTCAATGATCTGATTTATCCTTCGCTGTATGTGGTTTGGTTCTTCCTGCTGATCTTGGAAATATCTCATAACTGGGACCCCTAATGATGCCGGAAAAATCACTTCAGCTCCATATACCAGTTGGAAAGGAGACATGCTGATTTTTCTTTTAGTGCTAATCCTGTCGGCCCATAGAGCATATTTGAGTTTGGTGTGCCAAGATCTCTTGTTGTCCTCCAACAGCTTTTTGATGATCCTTACTAGACTTTTGTTTGAGGATTCGGCCAACCCATTCCCCTGAGGATAATAGGCTGTCGAATGATTTAGACTTATGTGATACTTATGACAAAAATTTATCATTTTCCTTGACTTGAAAGCAGCGACATTGTCTATTACTATCCTTTTTGGACACCCGAACCGAGCCCATATATTCTCTTCAAGAAAATCCATGATCACATTTTCAGTGGCCCTCCTGGTAGGGATTGCTTCTATCCATTTGGTAAAATAGTCTGTAGCTGTCAAAATCCACCTGTGCTGACCTGATGATTTGGGGTTTATTTCACCGATAAAATCCAAACCCCATTGCTGGAAAGGAGCCTCAACTATTATTGGATCCAGAGGGAGAGACAGTACCTTTCTCTTCCCGTCGAAAATTTGGCATTGATGACACTTGCTGATTTCTTTACATACATCTAAGAATAATGTAGGCCAATAATAACCAGCTCTCAGGATTTTGTTTGCAGTCACCTTCCAAGAATGATGTCCCCCACAGTCTCCTTTGTGAAATTCCTTGGTAATTTGTTGGGCTTCATCTTCCAAAAGACAATTTAGTAGAACTCCTCCAGGATCCTTCCAATACAGATATTTGTTTATGATACAGAATTTAGCAGATTTCAACTTTACAGATCTTTCTCTTGATTTAGTTAGTCCTTCTGGGGCTTACAAATTTCGAAGGACATATACAACACCAGAATACCATGGAGATTCCACAAAGTCAGCCATCACCTCTATCTCTGTGTCAGGATGATCAGACTGGTGAGTCAAAAAATTGATTTGTAAGGACTCACAATTTGAGTTTGTCATCATATTTTCCAACCCCTGTCCTTTAACCAGCTTTGTAGGTTTTATTTCTATATCATACTCCAATAATGTAGCTATCCATCTCGCCCTCCTGCCTTCGGGGTCTGGCTGAGTCAAAATTGCTTTTACTGCACCGGTTGGAACGTGTGCAATTACATGGGAATGCAAAACATATATTCTGAAATCCTTTAATGCTTTAATCAAAGCATAGGCCTGATTTTCCATGATATCATATTTCAACTCCCCATCCCGTAGCATTTTACTGAAAAAGGCTATGGGTTGTTCCAAATTTTCATCATTTTTCTACAATAATACTGCTGCTATAGTATGTTCAGAAGCATATGAGAATACTGAAAAGTCTTTGGCAAAATTGGGACTTACCAAAACAGGTGCTTCTGAAATTGCTTTCTTGATTTCCCAAAATGACCCCTTAGCTTCTGTATTCCACTTTATTTCATGACCTTTCTTCAACATGTTTGTGATATTCATCAAGATCTCATCAAATCTTGGTACAAATATCCTCAAGAAGTTTACCTGCCCCAGAAAATATTGTATATCCTTCTTGCTTCTGGGTTCTCCTACCTTCAGAATTGCACTCACCCTTTCAGGATCAATATTTATGCCATCCTTGGATATTATATGGCCCAGCAGCTTGCCTTCTTCTAGTGCAAAATTAGACTTCTTAGAGTTCAAAGATATGCCATACTTCCTACACTTCATGAAAACCTTCTCCAGATGATGCAGATGTTCTCTGTCAGAATTTGAGTAGACTGTGATATCATCCATATAAATCACCACAAAACTTCCAATTTCTCCTGCAAAGGCAATGTCCATAGCCCGCTGAAAAGTGGCTCCTGCATTCATCAGACCAAAAGGCATCTTCGCATACATGAAAGTGCCCCAAGGTGTAGTGAAGGCAGTTTTCTCCTGATCTTCTGGCAGCACTTTGATCTGATTATACCCAGAAAAACCATCCAGCATCGAAATCCTTTCAGCTCCCACAACTTGTTGCAGTATATGATCCATCTTGGGTAGAGGATAGTTGTCTTTCATGGAGACCTTGTTCAAATTGCGAAAATCTATGCACAGTCTTATCTCTCCACTCTTCTTTCTGACAGGGACCAAATTAGCAACCCACTTATAAAATCTGATCATTTCAATGATCTTGGCATCAAATAAATTCTTTATTTCCTTCTCAATGACAGGGATCAGCTTAGGATTGATCCTCCTGAGTTTCTGTTTAAAAGGATTCTCCCCAGGCTTTATAGGAATAGTGTGCTGTATGATAGATGTATCATATTCTTTGAGGTCTTCATAACTCCAAGCAAACACATCTGTATATTTTTTCATCAACTTTACATACTCCTCTTTGTCTCTCTCCGGCAGCTTCTTGGATAATTTTATGATTTTAGGATTCTCCTCAATGCCGATATTTTTATCTTCAATGGCATCACCAATAGGTTTCACTTTGGGGTTCTTGGCAACATCATTCTGATCAAAGAGCCTTTCTAAAGGGATCAGGCCTCTTGGTATAAAATTATTTTTCAGCTGGATGATATCTTTACCTCCCAAGGTTTTCCTTAACTTTTCAGCATCTTCTTCTGATTCAACCACTTCGTCATCTTCAGGGGTCCTATCATTACCATTTTCATTTTCAACATGAGTATTCACAAAATCTCCTGACAACTCTAAAAATCTTCGGATCTGCATATCATCTTCGAACACCTGCCAGTATTTGTAATTGTCAGGGATAGAAGGTCTGTTCAAAATCTCCACCCGGTATTCCTTTTGACTGGTCATTGGGGTCTCGAATTTTCCAGCAGATACTGCTAAGGAATCAGCCACCATATTGTCAACCCTGGGAACCACCTGAATTGTGCGCTCTGTAAAGAAATTGCCAAGCATATCCCATACTTCATTTCTGTAAGCCCTCATCCGAGGATGCTTGGTTTGATAACTCTCATTTACCTAGTTTATCACCAACTCGGAATCTCCCAAGATCTTGACCCTCTGAGCCCCCAGATCTTTTAAAGCATGTAACCCCAATAACAGGGCCTCATACTCTGCTACATTATTAGTGCATTCAAACAGAAATTTGTATGACAAAGCTTTGAAATCATGAATAGGAGAAATGATGTAGACACCAGCCCCAGCACCAACCTTTGCAATAGATCCATCAAAATACATGATCCATTGGCCTTCCTTTTTCTGTTTTGCTTCCAGAGCTTGCTGTTCCAAAACTTCTTTTTCTTTATTCTCTTTGGACTTCTCCTGTTCTTCATATTTCTTTTGCAACGCAGCTTCTAAATCATGTGGGACAGCATCATTAAAGAAAATGGAAGATCCCAAATCAGTATCAACAGCATATATATGATGAACTTCGGGCTTATCTTGACTGCTAACCACATAAGGAGTTCTCTTTTCACTATACAGCCTTCTGCTCCCATCTGGAACTGGAATGGTAGCATATGACATATCCATCTGCAAACTACCTTTCAGCTTGGAAGTCCAAGATCTTGACAGCAATACCCCAAATTTGGGTGGGATGTCTGCCACTACTACATCCATGACTATGGTCTTAGAAGGCAGCTTGTTCAGGGTTACCACCATGTCCTTGATTAGTCCCAGGAATTTTACCCTTTTGGAATCAAAAGAGTATAGATCTTTATAGGGCCTTGTTACCTCCAATC
>LPNX010012826.1:0-62816 GCA_001517045.1 Pseudotsuga menziesii
CCATATCTTGTATATTCATTGACAGGCTAGAAAGCAGGGTTCTTTCTTGAAAATTGATGGCCATCTGGGGTATAAAAAGTTGTATTGAAACTTGTTGCCAGATTTTTTTCAATTTTTTTTCAATTATTTGCTAATTTGAAAACCATTGAGTCCCACATATCCTTGAGAAACTAAAAATGGCCCCATCCAGTACTTGCTTCTGGGTAGGGTTCAGCCAGTCGTAGTATGTAACATCAACTGAGCCAGTATGAGTGATTCTGGCAGCAGAGAACAAAACTTTCTGAAGAACGCACTGTGTCAGTGACAGACATATGAGCTAACTCGCTCAAGAAGGTGACAATTTGGGTTCTTATTCATCTCTCTCGAGCCTCCAAAACTGAACCCCTTTGCAAACTCAGTTTTACAATATATAGAATTAACGCTATCAGTTCAGATCCAAAATTTGTGGATCGAAATCCCTCTAAAAACCAATTATAGAAAACCAACCAAGAAAGACTAGGATCTGATAACCAAAGAACTAAATCCACAATTGTTTACAAATAAAACTGGAACTGCCAGATAACCTGCCAGGTGTATTGGGATGCTTCATTTAGCATTAGAACTACCTTTGAATATGGTGATACATCTCCCAAAATTGTCATAAATTTGGAATAATTCTTTCTTTGTTGATCTTGCACTAAAATGCTCTGTCACCTAATGCTCTGTCTCCTACAATTATGAGAATAATAATATTTCTGATTGCTGATTTTTTTATCCTCCTTGTCGACTGAGTTTGTTTGACAACGAAGATACAGAGAGCCCTTATTTTTGTAGATAGTAAGCATCATAATGTTAATGATTGAAGACTTATAATTGATAATCACATAGATTTGAATCCATCTTCCTTCAACACTATCCAATGAAACTCAAGTTTGAGCAATTGGATATTTTGTGAGTATTAGTCATTGGTTGCTTTTGGGCATAATATCCTTTGGAAATTCCTCTGGGACATCGACACCAGAATCGAGAGATGTAGAAAAGCAAAGAAATTCATGATTTGATTCACAAGAACCAGAACCAAAGGAATCATTGATATTTAATGTTTCTACAGCTTGGTCTTCAACTTGAATTCTTGCTCTGGAATTACTCGATTCTAAGTCGTCAACATCATAGATTCCATTTGTCGCCATATTAGAGCATAGATTTGAAGATGGACCCAACCGTAAATGTAAATCACATGCATTCTGAGATGTTGTTTTTGCATCTTTCTCTGCGATAAATATCTTACTATTTTGATTGAAATATTTTGAAAACTTTTGCAAGGAACATGAGTGTTATGATTGCATTCATTTGAAGAGCCCAGTTCTTCCATGTATTTCACATGATTGAACCATGAGTGATAGCTATTGTTCAAAGGAAATTGAAATCGCATTTTAGAATATACATGTGTCAAATGTTGCTAGCACAATACATGGTGACCGTGGAAGGTCACAAGCCAAACCGTCTCGTGAGGTAATTATTAAATATAGTAACTTAATTAGACCAGAATAAGTAAATGTTTTGATGACTACAATCGATATAGTAACATGCATATTATACTTTTTGTTTATGGTGAAATTTTTGCAAAACCTCATTTTTGTTTATGGTACAATTATTTGCACAACTTGTACTAATTGATTTATTGTGTCAGGGTGACGGCAGTGCTCACGGCGCACCCGCGACTACCAGGATACATGGTGACCATGGAAGGCCACACGCCGTACTGCCTCCATAGGTAATTGTTAAATATTTCAGTTTTTTTTGTCCACAATTATGTACATAGATTTTATTGATTGATTTATTGTGCCAGGGTCACAGCCGTGGAAGGTCACCCGTGGTGTCGGCGTAGCATGTACGGGGTGACAGTGGGAAGTCACCGGCGGAGCCCCAGCAAGTATGTGGTGACCGTGGAAGGTCACCTGCGATGTCTCAGCAGGTATGGGGTGACCATGGGAAGTCACCTGCAGTGTCTCACCAGGTACGGGGTGACTGTGGGAAGTCACCCGTGGAGCCTCAACAGGCACTGGGTGACCATGGGAAGTTACCAGCCACTACACCGCATCCGATAAGTTTTATTGATACTACAACAATTATTTTACAGGTGAACAATTTTTGAATGATGTTACAATTAATTTCCTTGATTTTATTGTTTCATGCTTTTAGTTCGGTGCACTGGATGTTCCTCACAATGTAAGTGAGGAAGAAATTTTCACCTCCCTAGACCCAATGAAAACGGTCTATTTGGCCCTCAAAAGGGCAAACAAGGATTTACTGGCCTTTGCTTGCAAATGGCCCAAGACAGATGATGACAAGGCAATGATGGTGGAGCTACAACAAAAAATAAAGGGTTATGCGGTAAGTGTCATCGATTACAATTTTTATAAGCCTTAACATGATTTCATATTTGATGATATGTTTTCTATTATTGCAAATGTTCTTATCAACTCGATGTTTTCCATATGTAGGAATATTTGGAACCCCAGGCTAGAGAACCTGTAAAGACAGGTATTGGTAGCAGTGACCATCCATTGCATAAAAAAACTCGTAAAAGCAAGGTACCAATGAGGCTTTTTGAGGATTGCCTCAAATCCAATGATGAGGGCAATGATGATGAGATGGGGCATGATGATGAGATGGAGCATGATCATGACATGGAGCATGATGATGAGATGGAGCCACCTAGGACTCCACATGACGCTGGAGATGAAGCTACTGTAGATGGCCAGGAAAATTTTCCTGGAGCAGCACGAGTCAAAAGCACCGGATCACTAGATATGATGTTTCTAGTCGATGAAGCATGTGTTCCTATGAAAATACAAAAGATGGCAGGTGTTTTTTAATTGTTTTCATCAATGTTTTTCATTAAATTGAAATGGACATATTTTGAAAATATTGTAAATTAAGCTGTAAATGTTTATGCAGGAAATAATGTCTTCTACAGACACTTAAATGACAAAGCATTGGAGCTGTTTGGGCCCACCATTCGCACAGGGTGGAAAAAACAAAATAGCAATTTAAAAGATGAATTGATTAGACACATGATTTACTTGTTCGGTGACACTTTCAACAAGAAAGTGGTTTTAAAGTTAGCTGGAGATGGTTTGAAATATACCAGGGCCCAATATTGGGGAAAACTAGTAGATAACCCCAAGCATGAGTGCCCTCCCATGGTACCGGAGCAAGAGTGGAAGGCACTTATGGCTGATGCCAAATTTATTTTGTTAAGAAATCAAGGAAAACAACCACGGACTGATAACGCAAGGTACATGACATATAATTATACTATTGCGATATGCTCAATTTTATTTTATGTTTTGTGTCAAGCAACAAATCATACATTTAACATATGTCATAAATTTCATAAACAGGTTTCTTGACACCTCCAAGGCAACCAAGGCAAGAATGGATAAGGTTGGCCAGCATAAACTGGGAAGCCTCCTTTGGGTTGGAGAAGGGCTGGCCTAAAGTCTGAAGAGGGTTTATGAGGTGACATTGGCAACACCTCTTAGTTCGACCAAGGGCTCACTTGAACTTTAGGAATTTATTTCAGGAAGTGAGGGTTTGAGAGGTAACAGATCCAACCATTAGACATAAAAAATATAGAGTGTGCCCATGTATATAGCATATAAGGGTGAATATAACAAAATGCACTTGATGTTTCAATGAAAATGGAAAGATTGAGGCCTAAATGGCCTCTAAACTCTCAGGTCTAAAAATCATCATACTATTATCAAATGAGTACACTCATTTAATGAATCACTGAATAGTTTGTCTCAAGCGAATCCAAGAATCTGAAGTTTGTTTTTTCTTGATGAGTGGCTTCAACAATTGCTGCCATTTAAAGTATTTTAGTAAGTTGGCATGGGCACTATTGAGAATCTTATTCCACTTGTAGTTTTCAATTTTAGAATCACCCAAATCGAAGCCGAAAGTGTGCAGGAGGAATGGCTAGAGTGTCATGTTCTGAATATATGCTTAAATTCTGGAAAAGCTATTGCATACCAAATGTTGAAAAACACCCCAATTTTTATCTTCTCCATGTGAGGTCTGATGGGTGTGATTCACTGGCCTTTCTAAATTGGGGGTCCCACTTTAACTTCTAATGCAAATTGAAGCTAAATGTCAAATGAAAGTAAATATAAATAATGTAAATGTCAACATTAAATTTGATTAAAAGTTAAATGACAATTCCAAAAAGGAGGATGATTTAGTTTTTATGTGTTTTTTTGGGACTCCTTGCCATTTAACTGTGTTTTTTTTGGAACATGCCTTGTTCAGGCTGAAAGGTAGGCTTGAGTTTTGGGGCATGTTTTCGAATCATGAAACACTGGCCAGAGCATTCTGGGCTGTTTCGTATCATGTTTCGGTTCTATCAAACGTTTTTACATGGGAAACATAGTGGGGTAGGCCTTTCCTCATCTTAATTCTCAACTTGTTTAAAATATGCCTAAGAACATTGCTGTCACAAGAAATAGTGTTGTCCCTAGTGTGTTAGTTTGAGGGGTAGATTTGTGGGACAAGCATGTTTCAATTCATCACCATCTTATTGTGTATTTTTATAAATAAAGGGATGTGGACATACAAGTCAATTGACACAAGTCTAATTCTAGGAAATTCCCCTCTGATTTCTAGATCATGTTGGCATTGTGCATTCTTTACATGGGTTTTGCTGGAGCTGCAACTTAATTGACATGCCTTTAAAGTTATCAGTTGCAAGAAAGAGTTGCATTTTATACATGTTACTTAATTATCCTTCTTTTGGCAGGTTCCAATAGCACTATACCATTAAATGGGTGGCCAATGACTGGGCCATGGACTGTGAGTTTAACGATCTCTTTCATGGATTGATCTTGTGGTTGATTTGGTCTTTTACTGTACATAATGGCATAGAAATGCTGGAAGATATGATAATATATAAGGCCCTTTTACCTTACATTTAGTGTAGAAAGGATGGAAGATATGAAGATATATAGGACCTTTTTAGCTTACAGAAGGTTAGTTGTACAGTTTTATGCATGTGGAATTTAAATGGCATTAGCATGTGTTATCATGCCAGGGTGACCAGATTCATCCAAGCTTATTACAAGGACATAATGATTTTTTGTCAACACCCCAACAATGTCATCAATTTCAGCTCTTGTCTTCTCAGCAACAGCGTCAATTTTTGCTTCAGGCAGAAGCATCATCTCTCTCTCCTGCTCTTGGGGAAACAGATCCATGTAAAGTTAAGTATTTGTGGACAGATGGATCGGTAGTGCACGGTAATTATGGTGTACATTTGCTCTCTGTCAACTCATATGTGATTATTAATATAGTGTGGTGTTTTTTGCTTTAGTTTTAGTGTTTCATTTTAATAATTTTCATTTTTGATGTTGTTTCCTTCATCTACCGTTATAATCTAGAGTCTTTATATATATAATTCTAGAGTCTACTTCATTTACATGTCTAGGACTAATGTAAATATTGATGCATGATTGCATACTCATTTGCAAATGCATATTTGATTGAATAAATTGTGTAAAACATAGTCTAAAACATTTTGTTTGCATTTGTATAGGCTAGGAAAGCAGCAAAACATTCTAGGCATGCCCCTAATCGGGACTTGGGGACTATTTTAGGGATCAACAATGCTGAGTCATTTAATTACAAAAGCTCAGAGCAGAGTACCCCTGTACTGAAACTTGTTTTGCATCCCCGTCTAAAAAAACACATGAAATCACACCAGGTTGATGGATTTAACTTTTTGCAAAAGAACCTTATAGCTGAAGAACCTCGTGGCTACATTTTGGCACATGCACCAGGAACAAGGAAGACATTCCTTATGATTAGCTTTATTGAAATTTTTTTGACTAAATACCCAGAGGAAAGGCCACTGATTGTAGCACCCAAAATCATTTTGGGTTCATGGATGAAAGAGTTTAAAAAATGGGGAGTGGAGGATATCCATGTTTATAACCTATATGATGTAACCAATAAGGAAGAAACATTGAGATGCAACCAACTTCAGACGTTGAGAGAATGGAAATAAAATAAGAGTATTCTCCTTGTAAGTTATTCACGGTTCTCAAGTATAGTCTGTGAAAAATCAGAAAATCAAATGACACAATCTTGCCAACAAATTCTACTTGAGGGACCAGGACTGTTGGTTTTAGATGAAGGGCATATCCCACGCAACAAGGACACCAACATACTCCATGCTCTTTCCCAAATACATACGAGGAGACGGGTGTTATTTTCAGGCACCCTCTTTCAGAACAATTTTAAAGAGCTCTTCAATCTTTTGAGGCTGGTAAGGCCTTGTTGAATTCTAGGGTTTCAACATCATTCAAGCATACATTAGGTTCATACACAGCGATCAAAGACAAAGAAATATGGGAAGGGAAGTCCAATCCGTCTTTGCATTATCTTTGGTAATTATTTATACATTATGAGGTAGGTTGGAGTGGTTGTACCCGCTCCAACTACCTATTTGTTAATATTTATTTATCTTTTAAACTATAATTACATGATGACATTTAGGAGGTAATTAGCCCCCTCTACATCTCCCCCGCAAACAAAATGTTTCTTCGTCCCGAAGAAAACAAAGTCCCAAAGAAAACAAAGAAAACTGCATCAACGTCCTGGGTCTCTGCTACTGCGGAGTAGTCCTCACTGTGCATCAACCATGCATACCGGTCTGCATAGGTAACTCAGCCGCAACAGCCGCCAGCTTGATAGGAAAATGCATGTGTACAAGGCTCTACTATGACTGGTTACTCTTCAGCCTCCATCTTCAATCTGACAATAGTCCATCTAAGTCTCATCCTCTCACAACGGCGGGAAACCATATTCTTCCGCAACTAGGTCTTTTGGTTTAAAGCCTCACCCGGGCTCATCTGACCGGCATCTCCATCGGTTCAGACATGCGGGGCCTTTTGGCTCTTCGACTTTCTATGTCATTTCTCTGTCTTCTGGCTTTCCGAGGTCACAACCTAGGAACAGTTTCAGCATTTTGATAATGAGGGGTACATTGTCATCATGTCTCATTGAAGCGCTTCACTGTGTAGGTGAATGATATTTGCTTGAATGCCATCGTCGTTGTCTTGTTCTATCGTGAGAGTATGAATTTCCTGCTCCAATCCAACCGAGTTGCTCCAATCCAACCGACCTCTCATGATGCATCAAAAATTTTTGATCCGAAGTCGGGACAGGGTCGACGAAATGGTGGTCGACAGGGTCAGTCGGGTCGATGGTCGACAAGATCAGTCGGGTCGACAAGATCAGTCGGGTCGATGGCCAAGTGTGCTATTCGGTGGCTTGGTCGACACGGCGAGTCGGTGGCTTGGTCGACATGACGAGTCGGGTCGATGGCCTTGCTGCGTCCCATAGTCGACGAGAATGCAAATAAACCGATCGTAGTCGTTTGCAGCCCTCGCCTAGCAGCGCACTCCCTGTTTTCCGACACCGCACAGAAGTCCCTTAACACGTATACGGTGCCGGCGACATCTTCGTCTTGTTCTTCTGCCTTTGCGATGAAATCCACCAGCACGTCGAATACAATCTGGTCGGCGTGAAGGTCCGCCGGGACTACGACCTTGCGCGCCGCCACGGCCACCAGTATTCGGACCACGAAGCAAACAAGGCCAGCGTTTCCTCCCGAACTCGGCAGCGTCGACCTCTTCGTAGCTTCCCGCCGGGTCTTTGTTCAGTTTGAGTCTTCTCTCTATTCGCTTCTGAAGCCCACGCACCCGTGTGGCATCTCGCCTCAGCTTTTCCTCCAACCGGCGCTGATAGGATGCCGTAGCGTTTATGGCACCATTGACTAAGATATTATCTCTGTGCACCACTTGCACGCTCCAGGCCATCCATCTCAGCTTTGTCTCTTGGTTTTCATATTCAACCCCACCGGCCACGGGCGCCTTGTGCACTTCATTGAGCGAAGCTGCGACATCCAGTAAATGATAGGTCGGTGGCTCTGGAGCAGAAATTGTTCTCAATGAGTGCGCAGATTGGAGGAATAAAATTAGCAACAGGAACGAATACGGAACTAGAGGGAATGGCAGTCGAAGCAACTCCATATCCTTGTCGTTTTTGTGGGCAATAATTTTAGAATGGAAAATTATAAAGAGTGTAGGAAGGCCGAAGCCAACTGCCCATCGGGGATCAGTGTGTCAGCTCTGTGACAGGCGAATATACCAAAAGGCAAGTGGATGGATCCAATTAACTCTGAACATTGGAAAAGGCGTTCCTTTTTGTTGTTGCACTTTGTATACAATCAGGACCGTACTTCAAAATGGTCGATCATGTTCTACCATTTACTCAAAATTCCGCTGAATCACTACGCTTAATTATATATCGCTTCTCCTTTCAGATTCAGGAATGCACGAGCAGTATTTCATCTTCACGACATCTTCTCCTTTAGGTTCGCCAACCTCCATCCGCTGCTGCTGTCACCCAGACCGGATAGAGGCGGCAACGGCGCCAATGTTGAAGTCTAGGGTTTCAACATCATTCAAGCATACATTAGGTTCATACACAGCGATCAAAGACAAAGAAATATGGGAAGGGAAGTCCAATCTGTCTTTGCATTATCTTTGGTAATTATTTATACATTATGAGGTAGGTTGGAGCGGTTGTACCCGCTCCAACTACCTATTTGTTAATATTTATTTATCTTTTAAACTATAATTACATGATGACATTTAGGAGGTAATTAGCCCCCTCTACAGGCCTAATATTTTAGATTTTAACTCTTTTCAAGCCTTCTTCAGCCGCTTGATCAATATCATTACTGCAACTGAGAGGCATCCAAAATTAATGTACAGGGGGCATGTTCAAGATACAGTGGAGAGAATCTTCTCTGAAGTGCTGGGTTATGCACCACAGAGTAGCACGAAAGAAGTTAAAACCTCTACTATACAGGATCTTCAGGAACTAACATCATTATTTGTCCATTACTATAAAGGAGATGTACTTGAAGATTTGCCTGGACTTGTTGATTTCACTGTTAAGTTGAACCTAAATGATAAACAGAGAGGAGCACTAAGCAAGCTCCAACAAATCTTAAGGAGTCATCTCCCATACTGGACCCTATGGATGTCCTTATAATAAGAATGCGAGCTACAAGAACAAGAGCATCATCAGTATAAGAAAACCTCCCATTCTCTACCTTCAGAACTTGATTTACTAGGTGTTCTTCAAGTTCGATGGATAAGGCACGCCTCATAACAAGTTCACACACTTCTCCTACTATTGTTCACATAGAAGATTGATTATTAGAGGCTGTTACATGCTCAATTTTTTTGGCTTTTTGCTTCTTCATAGTTGTATGAGACTGTTTTGGGGTTGAAAAGTGCCCATTATCCATGTAGGTGTGCCTAGGATTGCTATAGGTGACTGATTATGCTAATGACAGTCCATATTTTTTAAGATCCATGGTTGTTCCTCATGAAAGTCACCCAAAGAAGTGACAACATGTTTTTATAGACAGGAAATAATCCATGCAATGTTTTATATGTTGCATACAAATAAATTTTATGTTCTGGTTCTCTCTAAGCTCATGGGAGAGAAATGGAAAATTTTCCTTGTAAATCTCCCACCACCTTTCTGGTTGAAATATCAATGTTACCCCACACACCCTCTCCATCATATAAATCTTCTTCCCAAGGCCCTTTAAAAGAATAATAATTTTACTAATAACTAATGAAATACTAAGGATTAATCCCCATGTGGGATTTGTCTGTGAGTTAGCTTTTATCACTTGTGGTATGGTCAGCACAGGTTTGCATCTATGAATTAGGGAACATTGGGTGATATAATTCTGTGCTTCACAAGTCCATTCCCTTGTTTATCAAGCAAATGGGATTTCACTCATTGAGCCAATCTAATTGTTCTTAAAACATATAAATTATTCATCTGTAGCTCCCACCAGAGTTTCACCTAGTGCCAAGTTTCTCCACATATTTCTAGAGTGTTGTGTCAATGGGATGTGATTTGTTGCTTTTTCTGTAGAACCACCTCTCCCTCCATATTTGCTCCTCACTTTTCTGCTACCCAACTGAGGAAAATGGATCCATTTGGTTCCTTGGAGAAGACAAGAAAAAAATTCTTCTTTTCTTGTGCCCAAGCAAACGATTGATAAGTTCATATTCTCTCGTGCTTTCCAAGTTGCAAAAACAGCCCCTTACCCATCTGTCATACAAGATACCCTCTTATAGCTTCCATGTGCTTGCAAAACTTGCTACTGCAATATCCAATTGCAAAGGATGGGCCACCTCAATTCCCCCTATTGCATCTCTTGCTCTAAAAAATTGCTCAATTGTATACAAAAATCCCTCAACAGAGAGGGTAGAAGAGACCACAGCTGCACTCCCTGGATGAACATGTGATGGGAAACCATGCAACGAGGAGCTCAGAAAAAGTTTGTTCAGGTTCCCTGTGTTTTCTTTGCTCACAATTCCTCTAAACTTTGTCAGAGTTCCAAGTACAGAATCTATAAGCTTAAAGATAGCTCCTAGCTTCCCCAACAACTCTTCCTGCTTTGACTTGTCATAACCTGTTTGAAGCAGCAAATTTAGTGAAAATAGTGCATCATCTTCGCATTCTTTTCCATCAAGAACAAAAAGCACAGCTTTTCGCAGTGCCCCGACATGCATGCTCAAAAGGGATGTCAATATTTTCAGCAAAACGCTTCTCTGCCATTTTGATTTTTTCAAATGCATTTGAAGAATGAAAAGCCATGAGAAGAACTTCCAAATGAAATAGAGATGGAAGACTTGCACAAAATTCTTGGATATTTAAGCACCCTGAATATGTAGCTTTCACTTTCTCAACAATAAAACCAGCGTAGCCTTTGCAGATTTTGAGTCTTAAGGAGTCATCTCCCAAACTAGACCCTGTACATGTCCTTATAATAAGAATGCGAGCTGCAAGAACAAGAGCATCATCAGTATAAGCAAAACTCCCATCCTCTTCCTTCAGAACTTGATATACTAGGTTTTCTTCAAGTTCGATGGATAAGGCATGCCTCATAACAAGTTTACACACTTCTCCTACTGCTGTTCACACAGAAGATTGATTATTAGAGGCTGTTACATGCTCAATTTTTTTGTCTTTTTGCTTCCTCATAGTTGTATGAGACTGTTTTGGGGTTGAAAAGTGCCCATTATCCATGTAGGTGTGCCCAGGACTGCTATAGGTGACTGATTATGATCATGACAGTCCATATTTTTTAAGATCCATGGTTTTTCCTCATTAAAGTCACCCAAATAAGTGCCCATATTTGTTGTAGGTGACTGTGTTTTACCACTTTTAGGGCCGTTGTGTGAAAATATGCCTCAAAATGCCCCTTTGAAGGTTGTTTTACGGATAATAAGTGTACAAACCAAGGTTAAACAAACTTGATGTTTATTGATTATTTTAGATTCATTATACTGTTGTTTTGATGCAAACTGCTACTCAATTGTTTATCTCACAGAGGCTACCCTCGTTGAGTATTTAAAGACAATTTTATTGCAAAACTTCTCATTCATGCCTAGGTTTCACTAAATAATGCTGAGGAATGTTGATATAATGGCGTAGGTTGCATTTTGAAGGCTTAGGTATGCCTAGGACTGCCATTGGGGGCTGTTTCATTGCCGTAAAGTACCCAAACTTCAAAACCATTGCTGGAAAGCTCCTCCTATTGTTTATAACACACAAAACTGATTATTAGAAGCTACTACATGCCTAATTTTTTTGTTGTTTTCTTATTCACAGTTGTAGGAGACTGTTTAGGGGTTGAAAAGTTCCCAGAATCCATGTAGGTGTGCCTATGATTTCTATAGGTGACTGATTATGCTCAGGACGATCCATTTTTTTGAATATCCATGGTTGTTCCTCATGAATGTCACCCAAAGAAGTTCCCATATTTGTTCTAGGTGATTTTGTTTCACCACTTTTAGGGTTGTTATGTGAAAATATGCCTCAAAATGCCCATTTGAAGTCTATTTTATGGATAATAAGTTTCCTGACCAAGAATTCATTGCACAAACCTGTTGTTTATTGATTATGCTAGCTTGATATTGTCAGACTGAGACAAGGTGACTAATATTGGGATTTACATATATGCAGGTGTGATATCAGGTTCTCTTCTATACATTCGTGAAAAATAGTTCCTTTTTACAAGTACATTTAAACTTAATTCCAGGTTTTATTTGGGATTTTATAATTAATAAAACCTCTTTTCTTTTCACCAATTGTGTAGGGTCGGTTATTAACAACCCACTGCCTTAGATTTCAACAGGAAACTATGGTTAGTATGGAAATTGTGTGTGCTATCATCGAAGTAGCAATAAGTGGATGGATTAGTGATGTTTATGGATGCAAGCTGTCAATAGTTATAGCTGATTTATTTTTTATTCTTGGATCGATCACCATGGATGCTTCTCCAGATCCATATGTTCTTTTTGTTGGTAGAATGTTGGTGGGGTTAGGTGTTGGTATTGCATCAATCACTTCCCCTATTTATATTGCAGAAGATTCACCTTCTAAAATAAGGGGAGCACAAGTGAGTACAAATACACTAATGAATACTGGGGTCAGTTCCTATCATATCTGGCGAAACTGGAATTTACTGAGGTAAGAAGGCTGGTGGATGGATGAATTTTTATATGTAATAGTTACTGACATTTGTTATTGTTTGTTGGCTTAGCTACTGATTTATCATTTCCTGCACTTGACTAATTCTCAAGGCACTAGTTTCTTTCTGCACTTGACTAATTCTCAAGGCACTAGTTTCTTTGTGTATACATAAGGAAAGTAGCATGAAATGAGTTCCTTGAGAGTAAATGGGTATCCTTGTAATTTATCTAATAAATTATGCATCAAAAATCTCAATAAATTATGTAATTTATCCAATAAATTATGGGTATCCGCGTAATTTTATTTTTTTTTAAATTTCAAAAACCGTCGCTTAAGCAACGGCTACAAGTATTTTTTTTTTTTTTTAATTTCACCAACCGTGGATACAGCGACGGCCAAGGCATGGCTATAGCGATGGCAAGGCGTGGCTATAGCGACATCTTGGATTTGCATTTTTTTTAAAAACCTTATACAGAGCGTGGATACAGTGACGGAAAGGCGTGGATACAGCAACAGCAAGGCGTGGATACAGAGACGACAAGGCATGGATACAGAGACAGCCAGACGTGGATATAGAGACGACCAGGCATGGATATAGCGATGTCTTAGACATCTAACGAAATATAGAACATTGTCGCTCTTGCTACGCAAATTAGGGGTCGTCTCTATTGCAACGAAATTGTTTCCACGAAAAAAAAACACTTAGACATGGCAATATCCACGCTTTTCTGTGGATATTTCCACGTTTTTCCGTGGAAAAATTGATCACTTGTACTAGTGATTACAGAAAAATTGCCACAATCTAAGAAACAAGTAAACCTCCTTGCAAATTTTAATCACTTCTTCTAATGCCTGCTTCAGTTTTCCTTTGGAGCGTGTGAGGAATGTCGATGTGCAAAAACCAGTGACCTTTCCAAATAGTGGCATTACAGGAGGGTGTGAGGAGGGTGCTCATGCTTTTCCCAGGTTGAAAGCTCAAAATGCATATGGTTATGAGCGCATAGGCTGAAGATGGTGATAATTGCAAATGTAAAGTGGAAGCAGTAACTTCAGCAGCATTGAGACTTGTAAAAAACCATAACAACTAGTTATTGATTGGAGTGATGAACACAATTAGAGTGGCAAGAACCATACCTTTGAATCTCTCTGACTGGTCACTGCGAGATCCTGAACCGGCTTGTTGTCTGCAAAAATAGGGTAATGAGTGCAAAAACAGGGGAACAGGGGTCGAACAATACCTTCAGCTCAGAAATACGAAGTTGACGTGTTTTTTTGGCCATGCATTGGATGCATTTAGTAAGTCTACATGGAGGAGGCACATTCGAATGGTTGGTTCTCGAGGGGATGTAGGGCTATCATGCTTCTATCTAGGTAAGGATATGGTACTGGTTCTAGTACCTAATTCGTAATTGACGTAGGAACATAATTTTCCTTTGGAACGCGCTTAACCGGGTTTGCTTCAATGATGCAGCAGTGATAAAGATGGTTAAGAGAAAATTCATGCAATTGCTTTGTTGGATCTCTGAATATCGAGGTGCATGGCACTAATATTACTAATATAAGGTAGAGAACTTACAAAAATTACACTTCATTACCAAATTTGCAATTTTCCATGACACAATTAAAAATGACTAATTCATATTCTTCTAGCTAGTCATTTTTTATGCCGTGACTAAATTAGTCATTTATTTTAGTCATTTTTAACTCTGTCACTTATTGTCTAGTCATATTTGTTAACTGGTGACTAAATTAGTCATTAATTTTAGTCTTTTATAGTTGGGTCAATCAAAATTGCTCATATTTAGTAGTAAATCACTTGGAAAACCTGTGTTGACTAGAATTTTTAGTCACCTAGTAGCTAATTCCTCATTTTGTACTAGTGGTATTACTAAAAACAATTTCAACTTGTACTTTACTCATCAATATGTATGTAAAACAACATAAGTATATCTTGCATAGATATGTTGCATCAGGCCTAATACTGTCTTCATTTTCTCATTCACCAAATCAAACATATAACCTTTCCTGTATTTTAGTTCATGCAACTAACTCCATGTATTGCACGTAATTTTAAGAGAAACCCGTGCAAAAAAGTTCAGTTCAATGATCTTAAACATTAAACAATATTTATTTTTATAGCGTGCATACAAATAGGTAATTATAATATCTCATATTCAAATCATATAGTTCACAACATACCTGTACGTCGATGAGTCCATTAGGTCCAAGTGTTGTAAAATTTGCTCTGATACCATATGTAACATACCTCTTATACCTCAACGCCATTATGTGAGAAAAGGGGTAATATTGTTGTTACGTTGCTACTATGTAGAATGAGTCAGTCATGTTAGTGGCATCTTTTACAAAGGCATTTGTAAACAGCCCCATACTAAAACAAAAGAAACCTTCATATTCTTTTCAAAAGACAACTAACAAAAATGATACAACTATCCAACTTTTTCCAATTTCTTGTCATTCCTCTAGAGTTCGGTCTTGCCCTTGAGTTATAATTGCAACATTGATAATTACAAATGGCACACACATGGATGTAAATCATAATGAATGACTAAATGCTTTATACATTTCATTTTGTATCAATTCTTCAAGGTTTATCCTTTCTTTGAAAACATAACGTTCCTACCTTTGCTGATCATAATAATATTGTTAATAATAATAATAATCCTAACGATTGAGCACCATGCATACTAACTTTAGACACTTAATATTTCTCTCAAAGAGATAATTCTATTCAACCTCAAATTATCATTCTGTAACGTACCCATTTTAGACCACCTTCAACATAAATTTTCCCATAAACCCTTAACTAAAAACATGGGTCTCAAAGTGATCTTTATAATTACTACTTTAATCCTTAAATTTTTTACCATAAAGTAACCATCATCAAGGGTGCAGAGTTATGGAATTATCATCCTATTAAGTCAGGATGCTCTATTCCCAATCATCTGTAACTAATAGGACTTACGCTTGACTCCAATTCATAGCTTAACTTTGCAAGATATTTAACCCTCAATAAATTAATTAAATTGGTGACAACATTCCATTCTTAATCATAACCTTGCAAACATTTCTTTTATCACAGTTCCGATGATCATTTCTAGAGTATTCGATACATTACCAATACACCGAAAATTACAAGGAAAAAGGACATGTAAGAACAATGATCAATACATACAGAACAATAAAGAAAATAACCATATAGACAAAATATCATAGGGGCACCACAGAACAATAAAGAAAATAACCATATAGACAAAATACCATAGAGGCACCAAAGTACGTGGTTCACCCCAAACCCGGGGTTACATCCACCAAAAATTTGTCATCTTCTTTATTTAGCACAATCATGGTATGAATAATCCAGTACACATCACATATGTTGAGTTTATTCCCATCCTTTCCTGGTTTCTCATGTACTGAGAGAGACCTCTTTACACTTGAATACCTGATTTATAAATACTTGTACAGGAACCTATTATTCACAGATTATACAAAACTTAAGCAATCTCAAGGAATTCAAAACCTCTTTACACTTGAATACCTGATTTATAAATACTTGTACAGGCACCTATTATTCACAGATTCTACAAAACTTAAGCAATCTCAAAGAATTCAAAACTCGCTATTGGAAGGAAAGGAAATTTTACTCATGCCAATTCTAAACTTTGAGAAAATTCTATGATTTGCAAGTAAAAGGAAAAGGAGTCGATGGTCCTTCCAAAATCCATTTTTCAGTAATGAATCAAACAATGAGATCACCTCTGGTGTTAAGCATGGGCATGAAACTACAAATCCAAATGCCGAAACAACAGTTCCTACAATCGGTGGATATATTTTCCACGCTTGCAACGACACCCCAGCCCATTTCTGCCAATGCGGGAAAAAAAACAACTCAATTAAAGAAGAATCGACATTCTTGGCAGGATCAGCATGTACATCACAATGCCCTAGGGGAATAGACTACCACAGGAGCTGTTAGAAGAATAGTTAATGTACTGACGGCAAGGAGAAACAGAACCAAAGAATATCCAATAGACGCACTAGCAAATGGCTAATTTGCAAGTAAACCAGCAAAAGAAATAGCTAAAGCACAAATCCGCCAAACAAACTAGAAAACCTCTTGATCAAGTAGAAAGAGTTTGGAGCCCAATAGTGGGTTATGTGGATGGACAAGACTACACGTAGTAGAAATCAATAGAATGCAACCCCAACCATCCAAGGGTTAATGGTGGCTATCACAGCAGGTATCGCTCCAAGAAGGGGAAAGACCCATGCCGAGAAACCTCCCATTTGTCATCCTTTCTCTTATGCATGCCACAACTTAGTGAGAGTAGAGCAAGAAATACACAACCCTGCCCCTCATGAGACTTTGCAATTTCCAAGTAAGACAACCCACAAAAGGAAGGGTTCTCCCGAAAACTTAAATCAGGGTCTACAAGTACACAACAACACTAAGAAAAATGGTAACACCTATCAAGGTCATGCAATTAGTATTTAATACATAGATATTGGCAACGACTCTCATCTATAGCATGTAAATATGCTCTCAAACCATAAGCAAAAGCTAACCTATTGCGAGAACGCATAACCAAAAATTTTAAAACCCTAACAAGCCCCATGTAGGGCAGATCCAAACTTCACAAGATCGAAGCATACTAGATCTAATCATTATGAGATCGAGGTCCATATTTGAAGACAACTACCAGCAAAAGATGGACATGCTTACCAGTCCTATGTACACAAGGTCAAATTTTCCTTACTCAATTAAGGGCCACGGTGTCTGATCCCATTTGTTTCTCCAAGGCGCAGATGTTTCTCCGTAACCTGCTCATCCTTTCCTTGCAGGCTTTTCCCTCATTATATCGCAGATGATTTGTAATACAACCCAAAAATTCCTGTCCCTAGAGGGCACATATATTTCTCCTTCCCCCTACAGTGAATTCCCCCTCAGCGCAGGGACTCCTTCCAGCAAAGTGGCGAGTGGTTTTCCTCCCCCCCCTCTTTGCCTTGTGTCTCACGACTTAAATAAAAATCCTGTAAGAAAATAACTATATGCATGTCACGCAAAATTCCCTCAACTTTAGACAGGAATGTTGCTGTTACCTTTTTAATGAGGTTGGATTTTTCTAAAAATTTCATAATGCAGCCATCCAACATTCAAACCTACACAAAAATCATTTCACTAATTTAGCGACTGTTTTTTTTACTGATGGTTTTGATGGTTTTCTCTTGGCATTTTTTTTTGTTTTTCTTTAGTGTCAAAATCCTACATGTCATCCTCATGATTCATGTTCAATACGGAGTTTTCAAATACCGAGATCCCATCCAAGAGATTCATGTGCTCGATAAACACTTAACAATAGTTGGGATGTTCTATGGAGGCAAACGACCATATTTTGTTGTCATTATAGCCCAACTATATTCTTCTATTTATTTATTTCCTACTTCCCTTTAACTATTCAACTTTTGTGAAGAAAGACATACACATAATCTCTGCCCCTCCTATTTTTGTTTCTAAAATAAGAGGTAATGCTTACTTTTTCTCTTTTGGAAAATGAGGAATGTATATGATTTTATCATACAATACCAACATTTTCCCTTATCTCAAGGAATTTCATCCTTAAGCATCTCCTTTCCCTTTTTAAGGGAAAATCTTAATAACTACAAATAGTTATATGAATTCCTTATAAATCAAGGAGTTCCTCCTTTAGAATGAGGGGGTAATTGACACATGTTATTACATGGAAAATATATTATTCATTTAGAGGAGGGGGATTAAGTATGGGATTCCATATTTTACTTATAAGTCTTCAAATATAATAATTAGACTGTACCAGATTACTTCCCATTTTATCCCACAATAGTTGATATAAATGCAATATTCTATGCATCTCTAGGATATAAGTTATTAGGGAAAGGGATTATCACACATAATACCTTGGTGGTGACAATTGTGTTCTGTATCTGTTGTTAATATCTTGCATTATTAACTGGTTCTTATTTTCATAGTGGCCCTACTCCAGTAAGCCATTCAATTTTCCGAAGGATTCTTGATGGTAGTCTGTCTTGATTATTGGGTTCCCCAAGGCTTTGTTAGGCCTCAACCCTTTTTTGTTTAGTGGGATTCATCCACAATTATTTGTTTTAGTCACACACTTTTGTTAGCATTCCCCCCCCCCCGGTGTCATATACTTACCCTAAGGATCCATAACCATTCATTTTTAGACCAGCATTGAGTTGTGCCCATTAGCAACTTAGATCGTATTGATTTTAAAGTTTTATTGGAGGGGCCTTGGCCTTGATCTCCTCCCCAGAAAATTGAGTACAATATTCATAAATTCAAAATATCTGGGGTCTTCCAGAGGGATCTTACATGACCATCTTGGAAATTTTCTCTTTGTATTCATTATTCTTCAACAATTCATTAAAGGGGATGGGAATTTTGATTTTAGAAATTTATTTTTGCAAACTGTAAGGGCTAATTATTTTATCACTTTCTTTCAATGTTTATTTTTTATTTTTTGGGGTTTTCTTTATAACATCTCCTTTTTGTTTTTATTTATTATGTTGACTATTGTAGGGATGATTAGGAGGAATACTTCCTTTATATACAACTACATCTCTATTTCTCAAGTTCAATTTTGTATAGAGATGATTTACAGCATTCTCATATCCTCTCTGATATTGTTTTGTTTCTAATTCAACTGTATTGCAATCTCCTTCTTGAGAAAACATGGTGTGTTCTTGTTTTGTCAAATATACCTAAGAAACAACAATATAAAAATGATGTATTTCATTATTTAAAGGGTCAACTTCTTCTTCTTCCTCAAAAAAATTATTTGTAAAAGGAGGCCTTACCTGCTGATCTCCTGCATTTCTCTAATTTCTTTGATGGCTCAAATCTCTCAGATCCATTTCTCTTATCTATGGAGGAGTAGGTCTCATAAAATTTGGATTTCTAATTTGTGGTTCTTGCTGTTCTCTATTTCGAGGTCTGATATCTAGAACCATAATGTCCATAAGTCTCTCCATAGTCTCATCATAACATCAAAATTTTCATCAGTGGAGGAGGAAGTTGAACCTTTATTTTCTTCTCTAATATTTCTCCTATATGTCTTAGCCTTCTGCCTTATTTTACCAGATGTCGTTAATTTTTTTTCTATTTCTAATGCATCTTTTAACATAGCAGGTAAGGTAGTTTATTTCCTTTCTCTTAAAAACAAATAAAAATCACATTCAAATGCATCATCATAATGCAACTTAGAATCTCTTACAAGGGATTTAATATTAGCAGAAATTTAATTATAAACCCTAATAAATCTGCAAGAAAATTCTTCTACAAAATCAAAGTTTCCATTTTTCAAATTATTATATTGTGTGAGGATTTGCAAAGGATTATTTTTATCTTCCCATATATCAATAAAAAGAGTTTTAAGTTCTTCCAAGCTAGGAATGGATCTTGCAGGGAGGTATTTAAACCATTTCTTAACCTCCCCAGAAAAACTTTGGGAAAACAATCTCAATTTAGAATCATCATAGTCTACTTCTTCAAGGTTAATGAAATCATTAAACCTATGAGAATGATGTTGAGTTGGTATATTTCCCTCTCCATCATATAGTGTCATGATTCATGTCATGTCCCCATTACTCCGACCGGCGAAGAGGACGCGACGAACACCACAAACAACTGGGTAAACAGCCCCATGAAGGTGAACAAACAACAATGCTGAAATTAAAAGCTTAAACACAATACATAACAGGATGCATAATACATAACCAGATGCACATTTATTCAACATTCAGCGGAAGCAACACACACATTCCAGTGCTTATCATGTTCATCATAATTCATGAAACAATAGATACAATTGCAGAGATGAAATAGTCAGCAGTACTTATCTTTTGATGAATAACTTGCCCCACAACCAGCTATGTTGCTGCAATGTTCCACCCAACCATAGGCCAGCATGCTCATCAATCTCTCAGCAACACTGCCACCCCCAAGCTGGGCATGATTCCTCCAGGAAAAAGGGTCAATCCAGGCTTACACATAGCCAAGGGACATAAATCAACCAAACCAACATAGCTAGTTTTATCAGGCCATCAACAAACCAGCCAAGCCAGCATAGTTCGAAGACCAACCACTGCATATCACAACAAAACAATCCCTTCACAGCTCTATGAAGATGGCAAAGACAACCGGGTGATAGTCCTAACCAACAGGTGAAACACAGCTCAAGCCACAAGACAACTCAGAGTTGTTCTTAGCCCTAGCGTGGCCAAAAAAAATCAGCAACAACCCAAAACCAGGGTACTTCAGCAGCCCAAACTCACAATGGAAACGATGGCAACTTTACACAGTCCCAAAACAAAGGAAGAATCCAACTCCCAGCGTGGACAAAGGAAACACAACTAATGGATGTGGCAATCAACAACCCATCAACATCCACGAGCCCACAGCACACACCATTCCCCATGTAATTGCTGGAGAACTTACACAAGTAGAGAAAGGGGAAGAACAGACTCTCACCCTGTATGCAAGGAAAGAGACACAGTCGAAGCCAAAAGTGGAAGAAAATATAGGCAACAACGAGGAGAAACACAAACTCACCACAAATCCCCCAGGAAGATGAAAAGGTCCGATTCTTAGTAGTGAAGAACCATGGACACCAGTAATCGGCAAGAGAAGAGAGAACGGACCTCGCCGGCATGAGATGGTCCAGACAAAAACCACAGTGGATAACCCAACATCGTGAGGAAAATAGAATCCCCCTCTACGTGAGGATAACCAAACAACTCGCGGTCATAGGAGAGAACTGATCCACCGATCAGTAAATGGCACAAGAAGGGAGAACAGAATAGCTCCCTGCGTGTCCCTGCATGAGAGTGAAAAGACCCCCCTATCTGTGAGGGTGAACCCACAATCGTGAGGAATGAACAGACCCGAGAAGAGTGGCATCATGGTGAGAATGGCGATGGAGGTTGCTACCAACGTGAGGTCAACTCGCTGGTGGAGTGTACACATGGGCAAGGACTGACAATCCTACCACACCCACTCCCAAACAATAACTACCTCAACTACCAACAAAAATTATTAATGGAGGTGGTTGGGTAAGACAAAGTGGTGACACATGGGTTTCCCCCCATAGACTAAGGTTTGACATCCCCCACCCTTATCCTTTGGAATTATGCCCTTTTCATTTTTAACGTTGCACTGTCGTAGCTGGTTATGGGTTTATTTTTAATTGATGTGCGTATTTACATGATGCCAAACTATAATGTGCCGAATAGCACGATATACCATTGACAACTATCCCCATTGCCGAAACATACACAACCAAATTGATGGTGGGGCTTTTGCCTTTAGCTCCTCACCATGATTAATTACATTATATACATCATGCAAATGGGGTCAAAACCGGGGTGTTACATTCCCCTCCCCCTTGGAATAACACCATCCTCGGTGTTCCAATACATAGGAATACATATACAGTACATATACAATTGCACATCAAAATTTAAAAATTTTGCAGATCTGTCCCACGTTCAATTATTTACTGTGAACGTTCAAGACCAAGCCCCTCGGCTTCCATGAAATTCTCTTGCTAGTTCTCAACTCTCAGCTTATCCCGAAGTCTAGGATCTTTGCGGCTATTTCCCTCACCATGTTCCCTCATTGGGCAGTCCCAGTGTAAATGATGTCCTCCACATCCCCAGCATTTCATTGGCTGCTTCATCTTTACCTACTCAATTTCCTTTGAGTCTTCATGCCTGGACCATTTCCCAACGGGTCGCTTGGATCAATGTCCCATCGCTGATCCACCTTCCTTTCCTTTGCTGATTGCTCCCAGAAGGCTTTTCACCTCCCTTTGCAAACCAATAGAGTCTTGCAAAATCTGGTGGTTCATTTCATTCTGCCTTTTTTATATCTTGAGCATCTCCCCAAGATTTTCTCAGGTCTTGGCAATCATTCGAAGGAGACTTCTAGCCAAGTCCAGCAACTTTTGATCTACTGCCATGATCAATGTGCACCACCAGGTTTCACTTTTCTCACCTGTGAAATGCACCATTGAAATTCTGTCAGACCAAGCACAATATAGACATTAAGATCAGTTAATCAATTATCCAAATGGCATGACAGTCCAAGTCTTTCATATTTTTCATGCCTTTCCAACAGGCACATGAGCTCATTCATGTCCATTCTTGGGCAGGGAATTAACTATTCCAGCATTCACAATTTACTTTCAGCAAATACACACATTCCATTTTCAGTCATACATGCATGCAACAATCTTTTGTTTTTCACAATGCATTAATATATATATATAATTAAAAGGCAAGAGAGAGCAGCAAGAGTTTTTCCCCTCTTTGTTTTGTTCCATCATGGAACCCACACCACTGTGGTGGCATTTCATGCTCTCAGCCTCTTTCACTTCACCGTGAATGCTGGACCAATCTCCCTTGGTCATGACACTTAGTGTCTTTGGTCTATTCCAGACCTCTAAACCACAGAGTCTCTCCACATGGTTTTTCTTCGGCTGCTAGGAACTTCACGGTCTCACTAGCACCTTTTCATTGCCACTCATTCTGAGCTTTCCAGGATAGTCACATGTCCACATGCATCTCTAGGATGCCCTCATAGTCCTCGCCCCCAGCGATACCTATATCCAAACATTGAATAGATCCACATGTTTAGTTTATTCTCATCGTTTTTTTTTTTTTACCTCTAGAACAAGAGCTTAAAACAACATAACCAAATCATATATACATGTATATTCATAAGAAAAATAATCCAATACTTATCTGTATTGTGTGTTTCCTCATTGGTCCACAGGATCCTACTTCACTTTGCAATCCCTGGGATCACCTATGGACTTGGATGTTAGGTCAGCACACAGGCTTCTCCTCAACATCAAATAATTAATGTCCAACCAGTACATCCTCATGTTGACTGGGCTTGGAACTTTACCATGACCATTTCTAGGTATAGGATCTACTATGGATCCCTAGGCATATCACAGCCCAACATACACTTATATAAACAATAATACATACACTTATATCAACATACACTTATATCAACAATAACCCTTACTCCGCAACCCCTCACAACAACCATTTAACTTTTACCTTTAGGGTGCAACACCCAACTGCATCTATTTAGCCTGTCAACACAAGCAACATAAGCAAACTCATCAGCGTTATTGCTCTAAAATCACAATCATGTTTCATATCATTCACTATCAAGTATTGAGACACTAGGAGTGCGTCCACTCCCTAGGGTGTAATCAATATTGAAAACCCTTTCATGACTCGACATCAAAAAAGTGTGCACCCTTTCCCGGTGTGTGCCATGTAGGCCTTATTCATACTCAAGAAATTGGTCATCATGAAATAAAATCAAAACATGTTCTGCATATGTAATTTTAATAATTTAACATGCATATTCTTAGCAAGGGTCACATAACACTTATCCATTTTCCGATGCAGTATTCCTTCATTAAGGAGGAATGGGGCTCCCTTCTCTGAGTTGACAGTCCCTCGGTTAGACATCCCAACTCCTCTTTACATTTCATATCCACACATGTCTTACCGACATAATTTATACCATCTCACTCATGTTGCTACCAAACATGCAATGTAGATGAGACATTTCCAAAATGTCCAATGGAGTTTCACCCGAAACCCATTTCCAAGATAAGGGAAAACCTTCCCATGAAGTTTGGATCCTACAGGCCATCACACATGATCCTCCTATAGTGTGTACCCCTGACACATTCATCAAATAGCCAAATAGACAATAATTATCTGATAATACAATCCAAATTGATTGTTACATAACCAAGCAATTACATTAGTAATCAAATTCAACAAGAACTTGCAACTCTGTTTACTACAGAAATTGATTGCTTAACAATGAGGTGATCCTCATTTGTGGGTCTCTTGTAAGTAGCACTACTATGCCCATTATAGCTTTATGCTTACTATCATAACATGAATACCCACTTACAATGCGTCCTCCTGACACAATCTTATGCAAGCCAACAGTGATTAGTAGTTTTCAGCAATTTCTTAAATCCAAAATTCACAATTCAATTTTAACAACCCATTATGCATACCAACTAGCTTTACAACCATAAGACTCTTCTCATCAGGTTTTGCTCTTTCACATGGTAGATTCTGGCATTAGTCATGGTCTTACTCTCACTTCCATGCTCGAAATAATCTACTTGAAACCTGAGCTTCAATCAACCAAACTCTTGGTAAGTTGGGATGCATATAACCTTTCCATTGCTGCAGTCATCACTGAAGCATTTCCAGAATTTACAAAATTCAAGTACTTCCAGCTGTTAATCACATCAATATTACCAAAATTCATTTACTTCACGCAATCGTTATCATACTAACATTTGCAAGTTATAGTCACATCATTTATGTAATTTAAATGAAATGTTTAGATACTCCTTACTTCACAAGCGTATCATTTATACCACCTTGCTCTTCCATAGAGCATTTCTGGTAGCCAATTGATCATGACTATCCTCTTTATGCACTTACTATCCTACATTCATAACAGCCTTTGAAACAGTTCTAGAATTATCATCAATTCATCATTTCAGCCATTAGTTATTCATAATATCACATGCACTCATCTCAATGCATTCATGCAATAGATCACAACATTTGCACATATACTTATGGAATCAGTCACTCACACCCTTCATATGCATCCATTCAATGCATGACTACAAGATTCGTAAAAATATTTTTAATGCATATCCACTCAATGCTTTCTTGCATTGATTCAAGAATGCTATACATTCAGCACACCATGCATGGCCTAACCATGACTACTTCATATAGGATGCATTACTACAATCAAGATCATCAATACTTACTTTCCTTGGGCTACTAAGCTCAATTAACATATACAGGAATAACACCTTTCTATATTCAAATTTCCACATGGTATGAGGTCTCTTACCTTTACCATTCCATGGAATTTGTCATAATAAAACTCTTGCCTGCATGGATCCTACTTACACCCTTGACATGACCAATTTGATTGGTCCTTTGCAGGAGATTGCAAAATTTGCTCACCAACTTTTTATCTTGGACTTGTTGCTTTATCCCTTTCTCCATAGGGTTTCTAGTCACATTCATCAGCATCAGCAACATATTCAGCCAAGTCCATGTTGTCATTGGTTTTTCCACTAATTCCAATACCAATGCAATAACTATCATCAGTGGTTCATTATAAATGTATAATCCACAATATCCTATGTATGCATGTTGGGGCGCGCACCCTAACGGTCCTTAAGGTGGATAACTCCGCGGGCTTGAAGGAGTTTATAAGCGGATTTACGACTCAAAATAGTCTTAGGGGTGTCAGGGTTGAGTCAAAGCCCTCTTTTTGTAATTAACTCATGGTTTAAGTCCAGGGTTTAGGGTTTGGGGTGCCCATGGTTTAAGTCCGTGGTTTTGTAATAGTGCGCTATATAAATAGGCACTCCTGTAAATAAGTCAGGTTAGGATTTTATGTATAAGGAATTGATGCGAAGCTAAGGATATTTTTGTAAGAAAAGGTTAAGCCCAGCTGTGTCCATGGACGACCTCTGCAGCTGTGTGTGCAGAGGCCTACAACTATGTGCGCGGCTTTAAGGAATTGAAGGAATCTGCAGCTGAGTGCGCAAATCAGAACTGTGATTTTGTAAAGAGTTGAATAAAATGCAGTTCTGTGGACGTAGCCCCTACACTAGGGGTGAACCATGTTATATTTGGTGTTGTGGTTCTTGTGTTATTTTTGTTGTGTTCTTTATGCATTGATAAAATATATATCTGATAAGTAAGATCGCTGCTAACAAATAGCTTCGTTGTGAATTCCCAGTAAAGGGTTAAGCAAGTCACTGTTTGTTTATCTATCTGTGAAGTTATATATATGAATGTTGGAGCTCTGTGTTAATTGATTATAAGTTAATAAAGGCTAAAGGTACAGTAACATCCATCTTCTGCTTGCAGAAACCTAATTCTGCAGCACCCCATAGCTGTTTCGGGTGAGACTGCAACCTACGCGCAGGTTGTTGCCGAAAGGGCCAACACTGTGCGTCTTTTGTTGGTGCGAAGTAAAAGGTGTAAAACCCGGGTCTTCCCCATTGCCCAACAAATTGGTTCCGTTTTCGGTTGAACTTAGTATCTGCTCAAGAGGGGTTTACGTCGTACCTCGAGGGCTATGTTCTGGAGACCCTCTGTGAAGGAAATCGATGATTGGCTTGATGAGACTTATCTGAAATTCGCTGAGCAAGAGAACATAGATCCGTGTTGTAGTGCAAGTGAATTTTTACAAAGGTATGTTTTTTGTGATGCTTATGAAATTTTCTTTGATAGTATCGACATAGAGTTGCACCAGTGGTTATCCAGGTTGGCCGAGAGAAGGATGAACTTCCGCAAAGGGCAGTTTTCTGCTTGGACCCCCGCAAGAGTTAATATATTGAAAAGGGTGAACAACGAGATATCTCGCACGGTTGATTTCTGGGCCACGCGGACCCTTGAGGCCTTTGTGATGGATTTCTCCATCGACATGAGCACTTCCTTTAGTGAAGCCGAGCGACAGTTCTTCCAAGGACCAAGGGGTAAGCTTTTGAATTCATTTAGTTTGAGAATTAAAATGTTATTGGCTGAAAAAGGAATATTGCTGATTGAATCAGACTGTGAGATTTTGTATTACTAACATATGCTTGCAAGTGACAACACCTTCGCCGAGCAAAGTGGTTTGCTGCAAAGTGGAAAAAGGTACAAGAGATATTTTGGATCCTATTCCTTAGGTCAGAATACCGCGCCTTCCCCTATAACCCCCGAAGAGTCAGATCCTGAAGAAAACCCTTCGGTTGGAAACCCTTTGGTAACCCCGAGCATTCCTGTCGTAGGTCAGTCTACCCCAGTAAATTCCCCCCCGCCTACTTCCTGTCCCCCTCCCCCCACCTAGATCTACCATGGCCCACCTGACTGATGATATTAAGCTTCCTATTTTCAAAGGAACTGGATCAGAGGATCCAGAACAGTTCTAGTTTTTATGTGAAGCGGTGTGGAATGCTAAGAACATTACAGATCGAGCTGTAAGAAGTGTGTAGCTCGTTACTTCTTTCAAGGACCGGGCTTTGACCTGGTTCATGAAATTATCCAGTACTTAGAGTCATGCTTTAGATTATATTAAAGCAGCAATAATCAAATAGTTTAAGAAACCCAAATCAGAGTCGCAGTGTATCACTGAATTGAAAGAGATTCAGTAGCGGCGCGGCAAATCAGTGTGGGACTTTGATCAGAGGTTCAAAGTTCTACTGGACCAAGTCAGTTTCACCATTGGACCTACGCAGCACAAGGAATGGTTTATTGTAGCATTGTTACCACATATTAGAACTCCACTCAAGCAACAGAAGGTTGCTGACCAGCAAGAGGCTCTGGAAATCGCGATGAAGCTTGAGACCACCCCTGTCGACGATAATTCTAGTATCGCTCGAATCCAAGCGTAGTTGGCAGCAATGGCTCTGGAGCTTCACAATATGAAGAAAGGAAAAACCGGTCGCGAATAGGTTTGGTGTATACAATGTCAGACAGAAGGTCACGACAGGGATCAGTGCCTTGTGGTAAAAAATTACCTGAATACTGGTGCGCCAAACCCGTTCAACCCTGTTGTTCTATATTGTGAGATCTGTCGGACAATTGGCCAACATCGACCTGAAAACTGCCATCTTCTCCAGAGGTATGTACAAGTCCCCAAGAACCCCTACTGCAAGTTCTGTAAGTCAGTAGGGCACACTGAAGAGGAGTGTCGCAGCTATGACCTCATGAGAGAGTGCAGCTATGACGCCTACCGGGTGCAAAATGAGGGACAGAGTAATGATGGCTATGATTACCGGGGTGGTGCCTCTGGTAGGGGTGATTTTGGAGGTCGTGGTCGTGGTGGTATGGCAGGAAGAGGCCGAGGCCAAGTGGTGTGTTACAACTGTAACCAAGCCAGGCATCTAGCTAGGGACTGTCAGAACCCCACTACGACATGTCGATATTGCCACGTAGTAGATCATGTGATCGAGCAGTGCCCCCAGCTGATAGCTAAGATTCAGGAAAGAAACAGTGGCCCTACCCAGAATATTCAGTTGATTTTCGTCGAGCAAAGACCTGCCCCAACCATCAATGTTGTTATGCGGAGTGGAGCTATGACACACATACAGAATATGGAGAAACATCCTACTGAGGTGTGGGGTTGTAAGGCCCCCGAGAAAGTCCCAGCACTCGATAGTGAAAGAGAACAAGAGACAGTAATGGAGGCCAAGCACGATTTTGTTGATGCTAGCACAGCAGTAGTACCCACGCAGCAACATCAGTAGGAGTCGCAGCCGCAAGATGCTTTGACGGATAAAGTAAGTACATTGTCCTCCTTTTTACAAAGCTATATGAAACTCTTGAGGAATCAGAATGACTTAAAGGAGTTGCAAAAAGTTCTTGCTTTCTGTGAACCTCAAAGAAGAATTGATAAGGAGAAAACTGTTAATCGTGTCCGAAGAACTGGTAGGGAAATGAGATTGAATGTTCAGATAGGGGAGTATGATATGACTGATGTAATTTTGGATTTAGGATCATAATTCAATGTCCTAACCAAGCAAACCTAGGAGAAAATGGGGAAACCTGCCCTTGCTTGGTCCCCTATACAGTTGAGGTTATCCAACCAACAACGGATTGTGCCCTAGGGAGATTCCCTAGAGTCCCAATAGATATTGACGGGGTCAATACCTTGGAAGACATTGAATTTATTGAGATCATTGATGAAAGCAATCCCTATCCAGCCCTGTTAGGAATTGAATGGGCAATGGAAAATGCTGCAGTCATTAACCTTAAGAAGAGACAGATGACCTTTGAAGGAAAGGGTTTGAGAGTTATAATACCCCTAGACCCTTCCCAAGGAGAAAGATACACAGAACCACTTAGAGACGAAGACCAGGATGTTCTAGAGCGCATATATAACATCACAGCGCAGGAAGAAGATTATATTGACCCTACTGTTGAAGTTATTATGGATTACCAGTGTGACAGCTCCTGTATGACGGATTTCGATGATGGTTTAGAGAATTGGCAGAATCGATTGTATGAGATACATGGACATAGATGCGCCAGAATTACCAAGTCCCTCAGATGGATTAGTTCTTAGACAAGAACCTTACCCAATTTTGATGATTTGAGCACCTGTACCCAAAAACTGGCACATGGAGGTTGGGTCTCGGCATGCTAATATGCCTAGTGCTAAAGAAATAGCCCAGTCTCGCCCCGGCTAGATGGCACAAAATGCTAAGGGAGTGATGCTCACAGTTTGGTCACAGAACTAGCCTGCATATGCCGAAGGTCATTATCATGATGAAGGTCCTTATTGTGATGCAACTACGGTACTGATTGCACCATAGCACAAAATATGATAGTTGGAACACTGCCGATTTTGCGGCGTCGGTACTTTAATTGCCTTAATTTCCTGTCCTAAGGATATCCGCCGGAATCTAGTGCCATGGAAATAGGATCCGTGTCAGATTTGGTTCCTTCAATGCACATTTATGATCGATTGGATCGATGGATTGTATAAGAAGACACCCAGGCATAGGCAAATCACATTCCGCAGTTTCACAATTGAACCTATGTCCGCTGATCAATAACTTCAGGACTTACTGAGAGAATTTGAATAGACAGAGCTGCGAAACATTGTCCACCCCCCACCTGCACCTGCAACCCATGAGGAGACTTTACCAGCACCGATTCCACCAATGCAAACACGATCTGTCAGGAAACAGTTCAAGCCTGAAGTTCATTCTAAGTGGAACAAAGATCGACACAAACAATCTGGGAAAACATCGGAGGATCCTGGAATGGATCCGCCTAGTTTAGTAGAAATCCCAAGTGAAGGCGACCACCATATATTCTGCCTCTTCGACCAGGTGTTAAACCACCTCGGTAGAACAAACAGTTCACAATAAGCACCCCTTCACTGCCACCGGGTGTGCAGCTGGTTGGGACCATGATAGGAAAGATAGACCGGCTTAAGTATGCTGACTATGATACAAGCGATCATGGCAAGCTTCCACAGTTCGCACCAGGAATGTATTTTCACTTTGTCAAGTACGATGAGACTGGGGCGACATTATTAGAATTCAAACGGTGGGCTGCCGTCTTGGATCAAGCTGGTCTACTGAAGATGCTCGATGTTCCCCATTTTGGTCGCGGCACACAGGTGACCATAGTGGTCAAGCATCTGCTAGCACTAGTTCATGACGACCACCTATGGATAGGAGACAATAAAATTCCTATCAATGGCGAGCTCATTTAGAGGATCACTGGCTTACCAATAGCAGGGCTTGATCCGGGGACCGAATTTCCCTCGAAGCATGAGGATACGAAGCTCGCACAAACCATGAAGGAACGCTTCAGCCTGACGAAGGGAAAACGCGGGTATCACACTTCTGCGATTCAGGAACATCACATTTGCTTCGCAGCTGAGCTCTTAGCATCAAATTCATACAAAAGTGCAGACCAACTGAAGTACCTACCCCGGTTATCAAAATTGCTATAAACTGCGTCGAAGGTTACAGCTACAACTGGGTAGCGTATATTGTGAAGGAATTCCTGGAAGACGCTCGCGACGCGCAAGAGAAAGGTAGGCCCTTCCATTACTCATGGTTGCTCATCCTCATTGCACTGGTTGGATCGTAAGAACCTATTGAGGCATAGTTTCCTCATGCACCAGAGCACATGTCTGGCACAGCCAGGTACGCATCATTGTGGGTTTCATAGGATAAAGCACACCAACAGATGACAAATTATGTATTTTCCTTTTATATGATGAATATCCAGTATGAGGTCGCAAAAACCCCACGGATCAGTAATGAGTTATTCTCTCAATATGACAGTGCAGCCACCTTCAACACCGACATGCATCATACTTTCATCCAGGCTCACGCAGATCGAAAGCATCAATGGTTCAAGCTACCATATGTAGTCACTGAAAGTGATATCTGGGAAATAGTTCAGCACTGGCTGGCTGAATGGTTGAAAGATGTAGGAAAAAAACCTCACATTCCAGTCCCCATAGTTACCAATGTGGGCGCAGGCCCTAGTCACACGTAGCAGCAAGGTCCCCTGGAAGACAGCGAAGAACAGACTGAGTCGCAGCAGAATGACAGCAACCAGGGTGGAGAAGTGGAAACTGACGAAGAAGAAGGACAGGACTCGGTCAAAACTACTCCAGACCCTAATAGGCAGGATAAGCACAAGACACCAAAAGTAGAGGAAGTGAACAAACCACAGTCCCGAAAGAAAGTGAAGGCGTCAAAGGATAAGAATATCAATGACACACCCGGCTTGACAAGCGAGGAGCTTGATGAGGCTTTGTCGAAGTCCACAGAAGTTCGTACCAAGAAATGGTTAGAGTTTGTAGCTACGCATCTGGATGCCATCAGTGGTGTCGCACAACACATATCGGAGCTGAAGGACTTAGCAGCACAATCGATGACCGACACTATAGCCAGCAGTACCCCGGTAAGTGCGCAGCCCGACCTAAGGCAATGGCCAGCTCGAGAAAACAATGGCCAAGTATCCACTGCTTCCCTCATTATAACTGATGCAACATCCTGCGCAGAGATGAGGATGACAGTAGGCATCGATTACACCAAAATGCATTAGAGGAAATTTGGGGTCTAAAATGGGCCTTATAAGAAAACGTGCCAAAATAAGTTTTTGTGAGTTGGAATTCAAGAACCAATACTCGTTGGATGCGAAATCGAATTACACATCCAACGAGCTCTCCCGATCGAAATTTGAGTAAAAACACAAGGAGATATGTCGAAAATACGAACACAAAAAGTAGTTTTTTTTTTCTTCCTCCAAAATTAATCAATATTATTTTATTATTTTAACTATTATTTTATTATTTTAACTATTATTTTATTATTTTCCTTAGGAGGCCCATTTTAGACCCCAAAATTCCTCTAATGTTCATGGTGGAACTACATCTCTGCCAGTCAGCTATCGCAAAAGAAATCCAGGCCTAAGACCAGTATTCACAAATACAGTTGGACGATACAAAGGAAGTAGAATGATAGCCTAGTAGCGCAGCTGGAAGCAACAGAGTAGCGAAAGAGGGATGTAGAACGTAAGTGGATTACACTGGTTCGAGTTTTGGATGAAGCATGTCAAAGCCTTCCTGACTTCAACGTACAGCTGGTGGAAGAGCCAGAACAAAGACTAGTCAGGTTGAAAGACTATGCACAGCAGTCCCGCAGTGAAATTGAGAAGCTCAAAGCAGAACATGAGACTCATATCATGGAGCTTCAACTTCACATCCGTCCAGAAAGTCCACCTGAGGTCAAAGAAAAGTGCCGTGCAGACATTCAAGCGTCTGCAGCCAAAATTTCTGATATTGTGGGCAGCGTAGCAAAGCTGTTAGAAGACAGTGTTGAGGCTTGGACCACCCTACAGGAACATCCAAGAATTGGACAGCTGCAAGAAACCATTCGGTAGCGACAGGCAGAATTGGATGCAGTAAAAGCAGCGATTAAGACTCTACCTCCCATGGATAAAATGCTCAAGGTGAAGAAAAGCAACGAACTCCAACACGAAATTGAAGTGTGCAGAACAAAGGCAACAGAAGTGGAAAATTCTCTGCAGCCACTTATCAGTGAAGCTTTCGAGTTGAGCATTGCTTTGGACACCCAATTTAAAGTTCTGAAGGAATATGATGCATTTGCGTAGCAAAAGGCCAGCGAAGCATCAGCCGAGGTACTATAGTAGTTGATAGAAAAGGAGCAAGCCGTCGACAACATCATGCGTGGTCTCAACAAGTAGTACACTATCCTTACTAACAAATTTTGTCTACCAGAAGAGCAGCAGAGTGCCCTGTGATGGGACACTAGTGAGTCTTAGGGGCCTATTGGGGCGCGCACCCTAACGGTCCTTAAGGTGGATAACTCTACGGGATTGAAGGAGTTTGTAAGCGGAGTTATGACTCAAAATAGTCTTAGGGGCGTCGGGGTTGAGTCAATGCCCTCTTTTTGTAATTAACCCATGGTTTAAGTCCAGGGTTTAGGGTTTGGGGTGCCCATGGTTTAAGTCCATGGTTTTTTAATAGTGCGGTGTATAAATAGGCACTCCTGTAAATAAGTTAGGTTAGGCTTTTATGTATAAGGAATTGCTACGAAGCTAAGGCTATTTTTGTAAGAAAAGGTTAAGTCCCAGCTGTGTGCGTGGACGACCTCTGCAGCTGTGTGCACAGAGGATTTTGTAAGTGATTAGAAGATCTGCAACTGTGTGCGCAGAGGCCTGCAGCTATGTGCACGGCTTTAAGGACTTGAAGGAATCTGCAGCTGAGTGCACAGATCAGAACTGTGATTTTGCAAAGAGTTGAATAAAATGCAGTTCTGTGGACGTAGCCCCTACACTGGGGGTGAACCACATTATATCTGGTGTTGTGGTTCTTGTTCTATTTTTGTTATGTTCTTTATGCATTGATAAAATATATATCTGATAAGTAAGATCGCTGCTAACAAATAACTTCGCTATGAATTCCCAGTAAAGTGTTAAGCAAGTCACTGTTTGTTTATCTATCTGTAAATTTATATATATGAATGTCGGAGCTCTGTTCTAATTGATTATAAGTTAATAAAGGCTAAAGGTACTGTAACATCCCTCTTCTGCTTGCAGAAACCTGATTCTACAGCACCCCATAGCTGTTTTGGGTGAGACTGCAACCTACGCGTAGGTTGTTGTCGAAAGGGCCAACACTGTGGGTCTTTTGTTGGTGCGAAGTAAAAGGTGTAAAACCTGGGTCTGCCCCATTCCCCAATAATGCAAACATATCCTCATACATTTCAGCTATTAAACTTAGGAAATGTAGTTATAATCAGCAAGATAGGGTTTAAGGAAAACTTCCCTTTTCAAGTCCCACGTCCTCGCATGGAACTCCTCTTCCACACAGCAGCTGGTTAGCCTTCATATTCCTTGCTACCTCTGGGCATGCAATTTTCCAAATTTTTCCATTTGATAGCAGCGGCCGTCATTAGCACTTTGCTCCTCCATGCTCAGATTCTTGTAACTTTCCCTTGTTCCCTACTGGATAATATTTCCAACGCCTATCCACATGCTTCATTCCGACCTCGGGTGTGAAAACCACACCACTTATAAAAATGAAGATTTTCACCAAATCTCAACATTTTACACACAATTGCATTTTGGTCTGGGTGCCAACTTCAACCACCTAGGATTTTTCTTCTCCTTTTCAGCCCTGAAAATTCACTGAAAAATAGTCAAAAATACTACTGAAAAATAGGAGAAATCCGCTAAGAAATCCTTCTTGAAAAACTCAAAATTTCTTCTTTAGAATCGACTCTCATTTCCACTATTGATCCGACGTATCGGCGGCCAAATCAACTAACTTCCTCCGCTTTTCATCGACAATCGGATCCGCTAAGCACTACCGCATCGGTGATCAGATCTTCTAATCCTTCAAAAGGATAGTCCTTTAGACAGTCACAATGGTGGACATTCAATCCACTAACTTCATCCAACATAGCTTATCGGCTATCCAATCAACTAAAATTTTCCGACATTTAGGGCCGATCCTCCTCTGGCTTTCGACGTATCGGCGGACCGATCCTCTAATTTTCTCCGACGTTTTCTATACTTAGAAAATTTTTTGAAAATTTTCAAAGTATTCAAAATTTTCCTCTTTGTCGGCTTATTTCACCCATTGGCATCGGCTCTCAACACCCCTTTGTTTCTACTGTTGCGGCTCTCTTCCAGAAATCCTCCCCTTTCCTCTGCCGCTGCCGCTGCATCGGAAGACTTCTTGTGAAGCTTCCCACCATTGCGGCTCTGTCTCAAGGTTCTGTCCGCATGCATCGGTCAAACTTTTATCTAGCTCATCTGATGATTTTCAGACTTAGAAAATATTTTTTTCTTCCCTTTCGCCGCTTGATATTCTTTCTGTCGGCGACATAGCTCCATCAACATCTGCAACGATGGAACACAATCTTCGATCCTCTTTCGATCAGCGGCCAAATCTATTGAGACATACCCTGATCAGTGTCGGCAGTCGCTTCTCATCGGAAGGCTAGTGCTTTTGGCTTCCGCAATAGTGGCACACAAACCACTTTCTTCTTCCGATTGGTGAACTGATTCTGACCGGCATCGGCAGTCTTTTATCATTGGCAAGCTAGTGCTTTTGGCTTCTGAAACGGCGGGCGCATGAACAACTTTCTGCTTCCGATGGACGATGTTTTTGATACTTAGAAAAATTTTAGAATTTCATTACGGTGTCATCTATCCGAGGCCTTATCCATTGAATGCTTAGTTGTTTAGCCATTTGCAACGGCAGATGCTTGATCAACTATATTCTTCCGATGGACACCGAACACTTAGAAATTTTTCTGTGATTTCCTTTCCAATTGTTCCTGTCGGGCGTGTTTCAGACTACGCATTCCGCTGCATTAGAGGACCTTCCAACTAAGTGATTCGCTACATTGGAAGTCCATTCCACTTAGTGTTCTGATGATCCGACTGTTCCAACACTTAGACAAAAAAAAAATTGGAGTTTACTTCCATCAAATTCTGATCTCTGCTGGGTAGAAAGAAATTCTGCTTCTATCACTACACCTTTGTGGTCCATTCAGGCCCATGCTGCAACTTGGCTCTGATACCACTCTGTCACGTCCCCATCCCTCCGATCAGCAAAGAGGACATGACGAACACCACAAACAACTAGGCAAACAGCCCCATGAAGGTGAACAAACAGCAATGCTGAAATTAAAAGATTAAACATAATACATAACAGGATGCATAATACATTACCAGATGCACAGTTATTCAACATTCAACAAAAGAAACACACACATTCCAGCGTTTATCATGTTCATCATATTTCATGAAACAATAGATACAATTGCAGAGATGGAATAGTCAGCAGTACTTATCTTTTGATGAAGAACTCGCCCCGCAACCAGCTACGTCACTACAACGTTCCACCCAACCATAGGCCAACGTGCTCATCAATCTCTCAGCAACATTGTCGTCCCCAAGCTAGGCATGATTCCTCTAGGAATAAGGGTCAATGCAGGCTTACACATAGCCAAGGGACACAAATCAGCCAAACCAACACAGCTGGGTTTATTAAGCCATCAACAAACCAGCCAAGCCAGCACAGTCCAAAGACCAACCACTGCATATCGCAACAAAATAATCCCTTTACAGCTCTATGAAGAAGGCAAAGACAACTGGGTGATAGTCCCAACCAATAGGTGAAACAAAGCTCAAGCAAAAACACAACTCAGAGTTTTTCTTGGCCCTAGCGTGGCCAAAACAACTCAGCAACAACCAAAAACTAGGGTACTTCAGTAGCTTAAACTCACAATGGAAATGATGGCAACTTTACAAAGTCCCAAAACAAAGAAAGAAGCCAACTCCTAGCATGGACAGAGGAAACACAACCAATGGATGTGGCAATCAACAACCCATCAACATCCACGAGCCCACAGTACACACCATTCCCCATGTAATTGCTGGAGAGATTACACAGGAAGAAAGAGCGGAAGAACAGAATCTCACCCTATATGCAAGGAAAGAGACACAGCCGAAGCCAAAAGTGGAATAAAACACACGCAGCAACGAGGATAAACATAGACTCACCACAAGTCGCCCATGAAGATGAAAAGGTTCGATTCTTAGTAGTGAAGAACCACAGAAACCAGTAATCGACGAGAGAAGAGAGAATGGACCCCAGCGGCGTGAGATGGTCCAGACAAAAACCATAGCGGAGAACCCAACATTGTGAGGAAAATAGAATCCCCCTCTGCATGAGGATAACCAGATGACTCACGGTCATAGGAGAGAACCGATCCACCGATCAGTAAACGGTGCGAGAAGGGAAAACAAAATGGCTCCTTACCCCCTACGTGAGAGTGAAAAGAACCCCCTATATGTGAGGGTGAACCCACAATCATGAGGAACGAACATACCCGAGAAGAGTGGCGTCATGGTGAGAATGGTGATGGAGGTTGCTACCAACATGAGTTCAACTCACTAGTGGAGTGTACACATGGGAAAGGACTGACAGTCCTGCCACACCCACTCCCAAACAATAACTTCCTCAACTACCAGCAGAAATTCTTAATGGAGGTGGTTGGGTAAGACAAGGTGGTGACACATGGGTTTCCCCCCATAGACTAAGGTTTGACATCCCCCACCCTTATCCTTTGGAATCATTCCCTTTTCATTTTTAATGTTACACTGCCGTAGCTGGTTGTGGGTTTATTTTTAATTGATGTGTGTATTTACATGATTCCAAACTATAATGTGTCGGATAGCATGATATACCATCAACAACTATCCCCATTGCTGAAACATACACAACCAAATCGATGGTGGGGTTTTTCCTTTAGCTCCTCACCATGATTAATTACATTATATACATCATGCAAATGAGGTCAAAACCAGGGTGATACAATTCAAGCATAATTTTGTGGGAGGTCATGTAAGGAAACTGGTAGAGAAAGTGGGGAAAACTTATTAGCCATAATTCTATGAGGGTTTTGGACAATGTTACTAACTTGTAGTTGAGGGTTTTGAATTATTAATTTTTTTTCTTCTGCTTCTATAGTTCTTTGTAAATATTCCCAGAGAGAGTCTAAAAGGTAGGACTGAAACCTATTTTGATCTACCATGACATTCTTTTTTTTTTATGTTCGAGTTCCCTGTGACTTGTTGGGTGAACCTTTGGTATGAGAAACCACAAGCCATGGGCATGTAAGCCATCAAAATGACTCGAGGATCGCACCCATCCTGGACCACACCAACCCTTAGCATGGTTGGATTTAGATGTCCCCTCCAAGGAGCAAAGGGTTTTTATCTTGGGCCGCCAAGAAAACAAAACCCCTCTCAAACGTTTTCTCTACCAGAATTTGATTGCCATGATATTCTTTAACTCTGTTTTAGACTTCTATTTTAAAAGAGAATTTTCAAACTTTATATCAAAATCAAGATCTTGAAGAATTAAAAGCTCTTATTGAGATAGAGAAAAATATATTTCTAACTGATATGTAAGAGCAAGCACACCCCCCCAGGTAATAGAGGAAAGAAGAGAGGCGGCAATTGAAGCTGCGAAGAAGATAGACGAAGTAGAAGAAATATGTGCCAAGGCTATCAACCAAGTCTCTTAGACTTGGAAATCCCTAATGGATGATGAGAAATCATAGAATATTGTAAATGAGTTGACTACATTTGAAGTAAATATTACTCGGATAAGGAATGATATGAAGCAGCTACCCTTAGCACGTAAAATGGTTAAGGAAACGGAGGTGAGGAAATTACAGTAGCAAATGTTAGTGTTGCGCACACAACAGCAACATCGTGAGGAAAAGGTGGAAGAGCTGCAGGTTGAAGCAAAAAAATTAGAAGGAATCATTCAGCCTATACTTCAGAAGGTGTGTGACATATCCACATTAGTAGAGAAGGTCATGTCAGAACATGACCTAGTGTAGAAATTGTAGAAGACAAAAGAATAAGTGTGCATAGAAGCATAGAGAGTGGTGAAAATAGTGGAAGATTTTCAAAGCAAAATCAGCACAAGTAAAAACATGGAGGAATAGATTTGAGTTGCTCGGAATGAGCCCAAGGTGAGTGTTGGGGGCCTATTGAGACTAGGGACAGTAAGTTATAATTCAATCATAATTATTCCTTAGTATGGAGAAGAGCTAAAGGAGAAGAAGAAGGAGCTATGACAGAAGTAGAAAAAAAAATGCAAGAAGAGAAAGGAAGTTGCGATAGAGGAAGTGAAAGGAAGGAATAATATGAGGAAGAGGCGTTAGAAGGGGAAGTTGCACTAGAAGAGGAAGTTGTGAGAGAACGAAGGACTGTGACAAGGGAATGTATGAAAGAATATCAGCACTTGGATGCATTCAAGTAGCACAATGACTGCAAAATGACAATAAGGTGTAATGCTTAGAAAGTAACATGCATTAAAGATCATGGGTGTGAGATTGGATAGAGTCGGTGGAAACCCCATGCGTGAAGGAATCTATGTAAGTCAGGTCGTTAGTTCCTCCCACTAGGTGTTATTATAATAGGAAAGACATCTTGTTGGATGGAATAGGAATTCGACTGAGAAAGTGATAGATAATGAGGTTGTATCGAGTATGCAATGAGGATATAAAAGAAGAAACCCAAGTTGTATGCATGTTAGCTTCTCTATTGTTATATATTAATTGTTAGACTGTTAGTTTTTATGTGTTTTGTCTATTAATATTATCGAGTGCATGGGAGTTGAAGAATCTACAACTGAGTGCATAGAGTAGGAAGGGTTGGGTCGATCCAAGATGTGTGTAGATAATTAGTAGAGAAAAGTAGGAAGAGAGCAGAGAGAAGATCACAGAGCATTAAAGCGAGGAATAGTTTGTAAAGATAGAGAATAAGGCCTTGAACAGAGTCTACATGAACTTAGTGTGCAGACGAAAGGTGCATATACTTCTGCATGCTAGATGAAGAGCACCTTTGTGGTTTTTTCCCAAATGGGTTTCCATGTTACATTCTCTGTATATGTGTGAATGTTGAATGTGTATGACTTACTTGTGTAAATGTTGCATTGAATGAATGATTATAGATTTTCTTACAAATGAATAGATATATATCAATCGCATTGTATCAATTGAATAATATTATGCTGCACAACTACTGTTGATATAATAGGTTGCATAAGAGAAGTTGGGTTGTGGCCTAAATATTGGATCACAGTGAACACAAATAATCCAGCCAATGAATTTGTTGAGAACCTTGGTAAAAGTCCAAGGTACCAGAAATCCCCCACACAAATGCAAAAATGTGGTTTTGGTAGTTACCCATTCCAGAGAAATATCTCGGGTGAGATTGCATCTGTGTCGCAGGATTTTTCGACTGAGATCTGCTCTGTTGGGATGCTATCTTGGGATTTGTTGTGCTAAGAAGAAGGGACTAGACCTATGTTAGGACCCTTGGAGCAGGGATAAAATCCAACAAATGGATATGTTGTTAGGACCTGAATTTTTTTTGTGAGGGATATGTTGTGGGAACCAATGAAACTTGAGATCTAAGATTGGGTGGATTTCAAAGCATTAGAATTCACATGAGAAGAAAGTGAAGGATCTCAGTGGAACCCAACAGAGTGGTTGGGAATGTACATCTATACATACATCCACAATATTTTATTTTTTGATTTTCCCATTGTGTCGCATATGTGGTTGTCTAAGTTGGAAACCCAACCAAGAAATTTTCGAGGAGGAGAACCGAGGGAGTGGAATTCTCAGTTGATTGAGTGACTAGAAAGAGTAAGAAACCCTGTGTCAAGGGTTGTGGTTTTTTGGATAGACAGTATCTTGGATGGATATATTACTGATTTTTTTGTTTACAAAATAACCTCATACAGTGAGGAAGAGCAGAAAGTTTTTCAAGGACCCCACGATAGATATATGTCATCTTTAAAGACGTGAATAAAAATGCTTGTATGTGAAAAAGGTGTTCTATGAATGTGACAAGACTGTGTATAAATAGAGTACGTATGTCTCCATAAAATTCTATGAAAAATGACGCAACCTGAATTGAGACGTTCCCAGGAGATAGTGGAACTAAACTAGAGCTGAGATTTCTAAGAAGTGGAAGAATATTTAGATCCAGCAAGTGAAGAAAGACTATGTTAGGAAGAGGGAGTTGCAATAGGAATAGAGAAGAATAAGGATACAAGCTTCCATCATACTTGTATGAAAGGTCTTGTGATGAAGAATAAGAATATCAACCAATCTCTGAAAGAGACAAAGAATCAAAAGATTCGACTGAAGCTCCAGATCGAGAACGTGGTTACAACTCGCCTACATCACCGCACACGTTTCCATAGGTAATATGTAGATACTTATCTTCAAGTGAATTTGTAAATACAAGCAATGCTAAAACTATAAATAACATACAAGGGAGTTCAACTAGCCAAAAACAAATTCTGACTGTACCAATAGCAAATACAATGGATGGAACTGAAATTAAGTTACCAATATTCAATGAAAATGGGTTGGAAGACCCAGAACAACATTGGTTCCTTTGTGAAGCTAGGTGGACTGTGTGACATATCTAGGATGAGAATATCAAGAAAACACAAATGATCACGACTCTGTGAGATCGTGCACTTGACTAGTACATGAAATTTTCCATAGTGCCAGTAGGAGTTATCCAGAAAATGCTCAACGATATTTGAGTGGGAATGATAGATGAGTTCAGGAATCCAAAGTCTGAATCACAATGTACTACTGAGATCAAAGAAATTAAAGAGTTATTGATAGAGTATTTTTGGGACATTGACTAAAGATTTAAAAAATTAATGGCCAAAGTAAGCTTCCAAGTTTCATACGTACAACATAAGGAATGGTTTATTGTCACCTTGTTGCCACACATCTGAACCTCATTGACGCAACAAAATATTTTTTCACATATAGAAGCTCTGGAGATATCAATGAATTTAGAATCCTCACTGATTGGAGACAACAGCATGGGAATGATGAAAATTCATTCACAGCTGGCCAACCTTACAGTGCAACTCCAAGACATTAAGAGAGGAAAGGAAGTTCAAGAAGAACTATGGTGTACAAGATGTAGAATAGGTGGAAACCATAAAGAAAATTGTATGGTGCTCATGAAATACGTTACAGTAGGAGCGTCAAGATCTATAAACACCCAAGGGATGCCTTGGTATAGACTATACTAGACTAGGGGCCAAAAGTCCGAAGAATTTCTATATTTACAAAAGATTGTAAGTGCACCATCTAGTATGTATTGAAAATTTTGTAAATCGGTAGGTCATGATGACAAATACTGCAGAGCACTTCAAATATTGTAGGAAAAGGTGGTGGATAGCTACTTGATGAAAAATTATGATAATATACAAGATGAATGAGCACAGACTCAATATCAGCTTGCTCAATATCCACCACTACAATATAAAAAACCATAGAACCCTAAGCCACAATACCAGTAGAATCAGTATCCACAACAACAACAAAAAACTTCCACAAAGTGGGGGTGGAAGTTTTCGAGGATGAGGAAAACAATAAAGAGGAGGAGGATTTGGTCATAGAAGAGGCCAAGTCATTTGTTATAACCGTGGGTGGTCAAGACATTTTTTTCAATATTTCCAAAGTCCTGCAAAAACATGTACATATTGTAAAGTGTTTGATCACACTATTGAATAGCATGTGCAACTAATTGTGAAATTACAAGCTTGAACTATCATAAATCCAAATCCTATGCAGAATCAGAATCCAAACCCCAACCAGAACATTCATATGATTTATGCCGAATGGAGAGAACCTCACATTGTTGTGGTTACAAGAGGAGGTGTTGTGACAAGTTCTTACTAGAATACACAGCAAGGACAACTGCAAGTGAGACCCGAGCCACAGAAGAAATCCTTGCTATATGTCTAGAAGGAGAAAAAAGACTTCTTAGATGTGAAACCATATTTTTTTGATGCTAATCAACCATCGACATATGGACAATTCAAGACGATGCATGAATTATTTGAACAGTTAGTCAAGAAGAAACCAATGAAAAAGGTTAGTAAGATTAGATAATTTTTCAAAAGTTTTTTAGCACTAATCAATGATAAATATGTTGTCACAAAACTGACAACACTGATAGAATAAACTCTAGATCACCTGCGATCCAAAAAAAGAGTTAACCATATCGGGAAGAGACTAAAAACAGGCTGATGACTGCCACTGACTGCGCAAATAGGAGACTATGATATGGATTATATCATGTTATATTTGGGCTTAGATGTTAAAATATTGACAAGAAAAACATGGGAGAGCATGAATAAACCATGACTGGATTGGTCTCCCATTCAATTAAGGCTTGTGAACCAATTGAAGGTTCTACCAATTGGTACACTAACTAAGGTTCTTGTAGAAGTCGAACGGTTAAGAACATATGCAGTATTTGAAGTAATTAACATTGTCCATATCGTGCACTTCTTAGAATTGATTGGGAAATAGATAACCAAACCATTATAAATTTTAAGAAAAGGATCTTATTATTTGAATATTCTGAACTAAGGGTGATTGCTCCAGTCGATCTAATTGAAGGGCAGAGATATGTCGAGTCAGTAAATAGATAAGGACAAGGAAATTACCTACATCAGTTGTATAATATGATGTCTTCAAGATAATATTATATCAATCCAAAGGCTGATGGAAAAATGATTTGGTGGAGTGTAATTTCTTACACATCTGATTCAAGTGATTCTCTAGAAAATTAGCAGAACATGCTACATGAAGTCTCCATAAGAATATATGCAAGAATCACAAGATATGTCTGAAGGTTAGGATCCAAATAAAGCGAGTTTATTACATATGAAGGGTTACCCAAACTTGCGTCTTTCCTAGTGGATTTTGAATAAAATGTTACATAATCATAGCCATTGTCTACCTTGGACTTTGTGATGAAATATACGCCCTCTAGATGGTGGGGTACACATAAACAGTTTATCTCTTAATAGCCACAGTGTAGAAGATTTAATGGAGATCAAATTTGGGGAGGAGATCAATTACTATGTTCAAAATTATACAGTACTGACAAATCCTATGGAGCATATTGAGCATTGTAGCAAGAAATGGAGATAATATCCGCAATAGGAGTGGGTTCATCGATTCATCCAAACATTGTAAATGGTACCAAGAAATTGGTACACATCACTGGTACTATGAAGAGGAATTTTCGAATGGGAAGGTTTAGTTACAAGCTTCACCCAAAGATTTAAGTTCAAAAGTGAACATCTGAGAGTCAACGTTGTGATACAAATAATGAGGGAAAATATATTTGATGAAATATTGGTCGGAGATACCAATTACCATCAGTGTAGCATGTCATTCCACCACTAGATGGAATGATAAAATATTACATGAGAACCATATGATGATGATTCATTTGAGATAAAATTACATGAGTCAGAGGGTATGCGTGCAGTGGATGGAGTTGGTATTTCCGTAGATACACCTTATCTTGCTAACTATGACCTAGTCATGTAAATAAAAAAAAGGGGAGGGGGAAATAGCGACAGGTTGGATATCATTAAATTCACAAGTCCAATAGAAAATGAAGACAATATTTTTGGTCACATATGGATTTATGGATGTCAGATAATAACTCCCGAATTCATTTTATTCCATTGCTAATGCATACACTTATACATTTCATATGGTGGTTGAGATTCATGTTCCAACCATCCTTTTCACCTTCCTATGTAACTATTGATATTCCTAATATTTACAATAGCGTATAATCCTGACAGATTATATTCCAACAATCCCCCCCTTAATCCGAAGGGGTGTTAGTAAGTCCGAGCATGTTTCTGAATCTTTCAAAATTTTCTCATCCAAGCGCTTTGGTGAAGATCTCTGCAACTTGATCATTTGTGGAACAATGTTGAAGATGGACTATCTTAGCCTCTACATGATGTCGAATCAAATGATACTTTGTGTTGATGTGTTTGGCTCGATCATGGAATCTAGGATTCTTAGCCAGCTTGATTGCAGAAGTATTGTCAATCAATAATGGAGTGGAGTTCTCTTGTTTTTCTTGCAAATCTTCAAGTATCTTCCTGATCCATACTATTTCTTTCTTTGCTTCAGCTGCAACCACATATTCTGCTTCTGTTGTTGAATTTGTCAGAACTGACTGTTTGTGTGATCTCCATTAGATAGTTGTTGATATAAGACTCATAGTGTATCCAAAAGTTGATACTCATGTCTCCTCATCGCCATAAAAATCTGAGTTTGAGTACCCAATAAGTTTGAAGTCATCCACCTTAGAGTACTTGAGTCCAACGTCTTGAGTCCCCTTCAAGTATCTTAGAACTCTTTTTGCAGCTGACCAGTGTCCTTCACAAGGTTTATGCATGAACCTTGAAAGTATGCCAACAACATAATAAATATCTGGTCTAGTTGTTGTAAGGTAGATAAGTCTTCCTACAAGTTGTCGATACTTGGTCACATCCTCAAATTCTTTTCCTTCACTTCATGTGAGATTCATTTTCTGTTCCATTGGAGTAGAGATAGGGTTGCATTCTATCATGCAAAATTTGTCTAGTAGTTCTCCAACATATTTTTTTTGAGATAGGAATATGTACTTAGGATGTTGAGTGACTTCAATTCCTAAGTAATAGTGGAGATGTCCCATATCTGTCATTTCAAAGATCTTTTTCAAATATTTCTTTATGGAAGCTATATAGCTCTCATTGTTTCCTGTCATCAAAAGATCATCTATGTACACCACAAGATACACAACAGATCTTCCAACTTTCTTTATAAATAGTGTTGCAGCATCAAGATCAAAATGTTCAAAATTTAACTTCAAAAGATGCTCGGTTAAATTTTCATACCATGCACAAGGCGCTTGTTTTAGGCCATACAAGGATTTGACAAGCTTGCATACCTTTTGTTCTTTTCCTTTCACAACAAAGCCTTCTGGATGAGACATGAAGACATTCTCTTTCAAGTCTCCATTCAAGAAAGAATTCTTCACATCCATTTGATGAACTTTTCACCCATTCTGAGCAACTAAAGAGAGTAAGGTACGGATGGTAGCCCATTTTTTTGTAGGAGAAAATGTTTCTTCATAGTCAATTCCTTCCTTCTATGCATAGCCTTTTGCTACAAGACTCACTTTGTGCTTGTCAAGTGGGCCATCTGATCTATATTTGTTCTTGTACACCCACTTGCAGCCAATTTATTTGGTTCCAACTGGAGGTTCAACCAGCTTCCAAGTTCCATTCTTCATGAGTGCATCATACTCATTCTGCATAGCTTCCTTCCACTCAACTCGAGTAGAAGCTTCTTCAAAGGAAGTTGGTTCAAAGTTAGCAGATAAATTAAATTCACAACCAAATGATACATCCATGTCATCACCTGAATTATCTGCTTCTCTTCCATCTTCATGTCTTTTTGAACTTCTCGTTCCCATATTTCCAACTTCATCCAGATGGACACTTTCAAGTGTCTTTGTGGCCCATTTAGAAATCTTCTGTGATGGTCCTGGTTGATCAGCTGGTGGTGCTTCATCATTGATTGAGAGTCTTCCAATTCTCTCAATCACATCATCCAGTTGAATCTCTTGTTGAGGTGAAGTAGCAGGAACTTCTTCATGCAGGGGAGTTGGTGCTTCATATGGAAATTCCAAAGGTTGATCCAGAATAGGAATCCCCCCTTAAAGGTTTGGAATTTCATTTTCATTTTCATAATATTTCTTTGGATGAGGATATTTTTCCAAATTATCAAGCTGTCTTTCAATGGACTGGTCATTTTTATTAGTCTCAAGAAAAATGACATCTTTGGAAATAGCAAACTTCTTGTTTACCTCATCATACAGATGGTATGCCTTGGAGTTTTCTTCGTACCCCAAGAAAATGCATTTTCTGCTTCGAGCACCAAGCTTGTTTCTTTACTCCTTTGGAATCAAGGCATAATAGGTGGAACCAAAAACTCTAAGATGCCTAACTGAAGGGAGATGGCCAAACCACATTTCATGTGGAGTCTTGTTATCAAGAGCATTTGAGGGACTTCTGTTTCTCAAATAGCCTGCACATTTCACTCCATCAGCCCAAAACATTATTTTTACATTCTTAAAAAGCATCATTGAGCATACCATATTCATTATTGTTCTGTTCATTCTTTCTGCTACACCATTTTGTTGAGGATTGTAGGTAACTGTAGTCTGATGTGCAATTCCATGTTGGCGAAGATAATCTTCAAAAGAATTTGAAGTGCATTCTTTCCCATTGTCAGTACGAAGTGTACCAATTTTAGATTGTGCTTGTTTTTCTATCAATGCATGAAAGTCCTTGAATATTTGAAATGCTTCTGATTTTGTATTTAATGAGTAAATCCAGCACATTCTTGAGTAGTCATCAACAAAGGTCATAAAATACTTATTCCCATTGGTAGAAGGAGTTGGCATTGGGCCACATAAATCAGAATGCACTAATTCTAATTTCCTACTTGCTCTGAAATTATATTCATGGAATGGAAGCTTACTGTGTTTCCCTAATATACATGCATCACATTTGCTCTTCTCTTTGGGAATGGTGGGAAAACCAAATACACCATTCTTTCTCAATAAACGAAGACTATTATAATTCAGATGACCAAATATTGCATGCCACAATAAACTTGATGACAAATTACCTTCTCCATGCTGAGAGAGGTAGGCATAGTTCTAAACCCTTGCAGATGAACCCTTTAGCTTTAGCAGCTTCCCATCTTCGTATCCAGTCATGATGACTTGGTTGTCAGAGGAATTTCTTATTTCTACAATTCCATCAAACATGTGGATGGAATGGCCTTGCTGTCGAATCTGCACCAAGGATAGCAGGCTTCTCTGCAACTCTGGAAGATAAAGAACATTCTTCAACAAGAAATCAGGGAATCCAGGCATCTTCAGCCGAATGGTGCCCATTCCCTGTGGTTTAAGACTTGACTTATCTTCAAAGTAAACTATGCCATTTATTGTTTCATTAAGTTCTTCAAAACAATCTTTTCTAAAAGTCATGTGTGGTGTTGCACCAGTATCAAGTAGCCAACAATCTATGTAATATGAAAGTGAAGTCATTTCATTAATACCAAGATTACAATGTGCAACAATACAATGAGCAGAATCTGAAGATTTACTAGCATCTTGGTTCTTATTGTCATCTTTCTTCTGGTTATGTCTGTCTTTGATAGAGTCCCACGAAGCCCAACACTGATCTGCTGTGTGTCCAATCTTTCCACAATGCTTGCACTTCAAATATGATCTTTTGCTGGAGTTGTTTCTGCCTCCTCTACCTCTGAAGTTTCTTCTTCCTCTACCTCTCTTTCTACTTTCTCCTTTGGGATGATCATTGGATTGGTATTTGGTGTGGTTCTTTTCTTTTTGAGCAAAGCAAAGTGGTTCTGAATAAGTGTCTTTGCTAGTGAGAGTGGCACCAACTACAAATGCTATAGATTGCATATTTTGTGATGAATCTTGCAACTAAAACAATAGGAGAAAAAGAAGAAAGAGTAAAGGTGCAGGTATAAGTCTCTGCCACCTTCCTCAAGCTTTACAAAGGAGCAGGTCGCTTCAGCAGCACACTTCACAATATAGTTGAACTGGTAAGAAGTCTTGTGGTCACGACAATGAGACTCCAACACTGAAAAAAAAAGATAGCTTGCAATAGTAAGCGAATGAGGAGGTCAATCCTCAACTCTAAGCTTCAACACTTCAGTCCTCAACACAGACAATGTCAACTCTACAACACTCTTCAAAATTAGGTCAAACAATACGATCATATGAGCGCACAACATGTATAAGAATTAGGTCAAACAATATGGTTTTTGTATCGTCAACGAACAATAGAATGAATTGCCTCCATGCACTGAGTATTCACAATGTCTTCGGGCTTCAAGGTGAGGTTATATCATCTCACAACTTCCATCTTCAACACAGAGGTTATATCACACAACCTGAATGCTTATTTTCCAGAAGATGCAATCACAGACTCTTCATATTCACGACGTTAGCCAATACGTTGGCTCATGGCCCTTCAATATTGGACCCAAACCTCACACAAGTGATGGTGAGTGAGAGGCACAGCTCTCAAAGAAACACAAAAAAGAAATCGCATGCAGTTCTTCAACACACACTACAAACCCTTCATTCATTCAAGTTTCACTTAAATGTTGTAATATCAATACCAGTCCCATACACATACATTCAAAATCAAATCTTCAATACAAAAGTCACGAGCCTCTTCAATATGTAGCACCCATATCCTACATATGAAAATATTTGCAGACTTTCCCAGAAAACTCCACGCACAGGAATTAGGGCATAAATTAGGTTTTATGCACTTCCAACGGTCATAAGTAAATACAACAACAAGATTTTACCTCCACACTCTTGAAAAAGTTTTACTGTCAGTCTTTAGTAACACTTCACACCATTGAAGAGGGAAATATCTCTCCACCAATGATCTTCATTCTTCAAAGTGACCGCAGCACCAGCAATACGACTTCAATCTCCAGCAAATTCTCAGTTGTGAGACTCCAGGAATACGAGCTGTAGAATACAAGCAGCTACACGTAGTTGAGAGAGGGAATGAGTATCTACCATCGGCCTTCAATCACTAGGAATCAAAGACATCGCAACAGCATATCATGGCTTCAGTTCTTCATGCAAATGAATAGCTGTGAGTCTTCAGCAGGCTCTCTTCAGTCTTGCAAATTCTTAAATTAACTGAACATCTAAAATCTCGTTCAACTTTGCAGCATACACTCAAGATGTTTCATCCAAAATCTACTTCAACTCCACGTAAGTGTAAAAACCGGTGGCTCAAGACCCTCCAAGTTAACCTCAAATGAACGTTTGAAAGAGAATAACGCATACATGAATGCACTGGCAAGAGAGACATGAAATTATTGTCACCCGGGATGTAATAAAAACAAACGCAGAGAAAGACTAACGGGGCAGGTATCCTAAAATAAATTATTAGAAGGCAGAATGTAGGTCTGGCAGCCAGACTGCTAGGACTGACAAGCATACATGCAAGAGTTATGGCAGGCACCCGCTATGATACCACTGTCAGATAATCACTCCTGAATTCATTTTATTCCATTGCTAATGCATACATTTATACATTTCATATGGTGGTTGAGATTCATATTCCAACCATCCTTTTCACCTTCCTATGTAACTATTCATATTCCTAATATTTACAATAGCGTATAATCCCGACGGATTATATTCCAACAATGGAAATAACTACCCTTTAAAGTAATAGATAATTGGCAGTATGACACAAAAAAATTTGTTAATGAGCTCGCAGTACGCTCATGTTGCTGATAGGATGGATTCCTTTATGATTAAATATTTACACGTGCGAAGAACGTTTAGGGAAAATTAAGGTATATTATCATACTTCACCACCAAGACTCCTTTCATTCAGTATGCAAAAGAGGAGCGATATTGTTGTTTGCAAACTTGATAGTCAAGATGGTGTGGTCATAGTACGGTCATTTCCATTTCCAACACAAGCACAGTTGAGTTTGAGCCTGCATCACCCACCTTAGTTATAGAAGACACCATTGTTTATATCCCACCATAGACGGAAGGGCCACCACCCACTCAACATACAACACTAGCTAGTGAACAACCTACTCCAGGAGTAGAGTTGAATGTTGGTAGGCCATCTGGAAAAGATAGACTAGGTATGTTTGGAACCAAATGAGGAAAACACATTGGCAATAGAAAGAGAAAGGGAAAGGAATCAACACCTCCAATGCTACCCCCACTAGTAGAGGAATATTCTGAGACAAGAAATTTGATGCCACCTTATATCCCACCCAAATGCAAGGATGCACCAAGAGTTATAATCCTAAAGAGGACAAGGGTCCCACTAATAGTTCCACTGGTACCCAAAGGAGTGAAGGTGCTGAAGGATATTATGTAGAATGTGAGAAAACTATCTTATGTTGATCATGATAAGAAGATCCAAATAGCCCTGGACCACAAAAAATACATGGATATTGTGTAGGACACATTTGAGGTGCCCAAACAATTTGTTGCAAAAGAATGGGCTAGTGGATCGGAACAGTCTGTCACACTATCGATGCTATATATGCCCCGTTTTTGCCAAAGTACACCAATAAACACCTGTGTTAAGAAGTTATTGGTATTTTTTCGTGGTGGGTTTTATGGTTAGGAAATCCTATACTTATAGAGATTGAACTGATTGCAAACATCATAGGCCTACCATCTGCAGGGAAGGACCCAATGCCACTTCTCAAAAAGGATCAAGAAGTGGCAATATCTGCGTGGATGAAGAAAAAATATAACGTAGTAAGAAGTAAAAGAGGATTTATGATTGATTCCATTAATAATTACATTGTTCACTTTGTTGCAAAAGTGTTGGCATCCAAGTTACTTCACAAAACACGTCTGGACCAGTGCAGTGCAGGAGCGACTACACTTGCAAACTTTGCGTGGAGGGAGTTCAGATCAATTGGTGTGAGTTATTGTTGAATGAGCTCATACAAGACACCATTGATGCACAAGAAAAGGGTAGGGCATTTCATTACTCATGTTTGTTCATTTTAATTTCATTTATAGCATGGTCTGACCCACCAAACTACCAAGGGGTAGATATACCAGTAAACTACAGGGGAGAAAGATATCAAAACCTTTGGTTTGTGAAGGACAAAGGATTGACATACATAAATTAATATTGAATTCTTTATGAATGGATAAGTTATAAGGAACCAAGTAAAAAATATGTATAGATTAGATAACACCACTGTTCAGTGATTTCGTCAAGTTGTTAGATTTTAGATTGGCCTGCATCATATTAACATGTAGCCATGCCAAAAACAACACTACCAAAATTTGCCAACCAAATTCATAATGACAGAGGAGGAGGTTGAAGTAATTGTTAATGATTGGCCACTGGAATGTCATTTTCTAGTGCCAGAAGATCAACTTCGACAAGAGGAAGAACAATTACATGAAGGGAACAAAAATGAGGGGAAGGAAGAAAAAGATCTAGCAAAATATTTGGAATCTGAAAAGAGTCATTCCACCTCGATACCAACGAACCGAGAAACAAAAAAGGAAGTGGGGGAACCTTAGAAAGAACAAGTATAGTCCAAAAGAAATAAAAATTAGATGAAGGATGACATGAATGAAAATACCATCAGCTTGGATAGTGAAGATATGCAAATGATGACTAAGGCAATAATTGAAGCAGCACAAACTAGCTTCAAAACCATAGAAGAGTGACAAGAAGAAATTTCAGCTACGGTTACTAGTCTCCTCAAATTATTGTGTAAAGTGATTGAATATGTTAAGAGTTTTGTCGACTATCCAGCCCCAACCATGGAGTCACGGGACCAACCAGAGAATTCAAAATAAGAACAGACTGCAATACATGTTCCAGTTCCACCAATAAAGGTGGAAGTGTCAGGAGGATTTGTTGATCTAGGAACTCAAGAGTTTAATGATGTTTTCAGGGACATTGGGAAGATCACCATAGATTTCTCGTCCATGGAGACAAATGAGCTATACACAATACAGAGTGTTTTAATTGTAGAAACAAAATTGTGTGAACATACCTTGGCAAAGCAAGTGAAGGATGAAAACAAAAATATCAAGAAAACAAAACTGAATAGAAGACGAAGGAATGGGAAGGAAACTGCCAAAAAATCGACAAGGAAGTGGCTCTCACTTGTAAGAAATTTGCAGCAGTGGGAATAACAGAGGAAATGGAACCAGACACCAGTCGCTTGACTTGGTGAAATAGCGGTTGACCTCAGGAAGAATGCTACCCATATTAAAGAGGAGGTAAGACCAAGCTCACCCTCGTAGATAATAGTGGAAAGAAGAGAGGCAACAATTAAATCTGTGAAGAATATAAAAGAAGCAGAAGAAATATGTGCCAACATTTTCGACTAGGTCTCTCAGAATTGGGAATCCCTAATGGATGATGAGTAATCATAGAAGATTGAAAATGAGTTGACTGTGTTTGAAGTAAATATTACTCAGATAAGGAGTTTTATGAAGCGGCTACCCTTATCACAGAAAATGTCTAAGGAAGCGGAGATGATAAAATTGCAGCAACAAATGACATTGTTGCACACACAACAGCAGCACCAAGAGGAAAAGGTGGAAGAGTTGTAGGCTAAAGCATAAAAAGTAACAGGAATCATTCATCTTATACTTTAGAAGGTTTGCGATGTAGACGCATCAGTAGAGAAGGTCATCCAGAACATGTCAGTTCTGACTTGGCGGAGAAATTATGAAAGACAAAAGAAGAAGCGTGCATAGAAGAAGAGAAAGTGGTGAAAAATGTGGAATATTTCAAAGAAAAATCAGCACAGGTTAATACATGGAAGAATAAATTCGAGTGGATCAAGATGAGCCACAGGTGAGTGTTGGGGGCCTGTTGGTCCTAGGTGTTGGGGCGCGTACCCTAAGGATTACTAGTTGTGGTAACTTCGTGGCTGTTGGTAAGCGGAGTTATGGGTCAAGATAGTCTTAGGGGTGTCAAGGTAAGTCAAAACCCTCTTTTTTGTAATAAACCCGTGGTTTAAATCCAGGGTTTAGGGTTTTTGGGTGCCCATGGTTTAAGACCATGGTTTTGTAAAAATGCGCAGTATAAATAAGCGCTTGTGTAAAGAAGATAGGTTAGGTTTTATGATGAAAGAAAGATTAAGGCGAAGCTAAGATTGGTTTTGTAAGAAAAGGTTAAGTCCCAGCTGTGTGCGTGGACGACCTCTGCAGCTGTGTGCGCAGAGGGTTTTTGTAAGGAAGTTTAAGGAATGACCTGCAGCTGTGTGCGTAGGGGCCTGCTGCTGTGTGCGCGGATTTTTGAGGACTGAAAGGATCTGCTGCTGAGTGCACAGATCAAACTATGGTTTTGTAGCAAGTTGAATAGAACACAGTTTGTGGACGTAGCCCCTACACTGGGGGTGAACCACGTTATATCCGGTGTCGTGGTTTCTTGTGCTGTTTTTGTTTTGTTATCTTTTATGCATTAATACTGTATACATCTGATAAATTAGATCGCTGTTAATATTTAGCTTCGCTGTGAATTCCCTGTAGTGGGTTGAGAAAGTAACAACTGTTATTTATCAGCGAAGTTGTTGTGTGAATGAATGGTAAAGATTTTATAGTATTGATTAATAAGATTATTAAGGCTAAGGTACAGTAATCCCCCTTTCGGCTTGCAGAAACCTGATTCTGCGGCACCCCATAGCTGTTTCAGGTGAGACTGCAACCTACACGCAGGTTGTTTCCGAAAGGGCCAACACTGTGGGTCTTTTGTTGGTGCGACACAAAAGGTTTAAACCCGGGTCTGCCCTATTGCCCAACAAATTGGTTCCGTTGTAGTCTAGTTGGTTAGGATACTCGGCTCTCACCCGAGAGACCCGGGTTCAAGTCCCAGCACATTGGACGAGGCATGTCGAAGTCTTTCTGACTCCGACATACAGGAAGCAGAGGAACCAGGGTAGAGAATTGCTAAGCTGAGAGACTATGCCCAGCAGTCCCGCAGTGAGGTTGAAAGGATGAAGATAGAACACCAGCAACAGATTGCAGAATTTCAACTACGCATTCCTCCTGAGACTCCACCAGAGGTCCGAGAACAGCGCCAGCAGGACATCAAGGCTTCGATGCATTAGCGCATAGCCTCGAGAATTGCCTGCACAGGTTAGGATGACAGACCCTGGAGAAATTCTTGCACCTATGTCAGAACGAGTACCTCAGTCACAAAACACCCAGCGTCTGGAAATAGCAATAGGAGCTACAACAGCATGGGGGACCGATCATACAAAGCCTCAGCCCCGTCGGGGAACCTGCCAGAAAGTATTGCGCCCCAAAGTTACAAGGCAAGCTCAAGAAGTGAGAAGTAAATTCACGGGGCGGAATAGCCCTCATGGACATTTGAGGCAGGAATATACAGCAATGGAAAACACACCTCGTAAGGAGTGGATGCATAAGTTCATATATTTCTTGCACCCTGTAGCGAAAAATAGGCATATGAAGGTTGAGCTCCACCACAGTACTGTAAGTGGGGATGATCTTGTGGATCGCTTTTTGATCGCATTTCCCATTAATAAAACTGGTCCTGTTCTAGATATAGCTTCCCGATCAAATCACGACAAGAAAAATGTTGATCATCCAGGCATTGGATACCAAATCAAGGGGTTGAGCCAAGATGCTCGTGCCTCAAACCTAATAGTCCTATCACAGATACTACCCGGTCGGGTCGAAGGGCACTATTGGGCCGACGTTGCTTATTGCCCCGAGGCTTCAACCATGATTCTGCCGCGGCCCAAAAATGTCGCGAGGGTCAAAATATGACCGTTGGGGGGAAGCCAATTTGGCGGCAGTGGTATTTTAATTGCTTTAAATGACTGTACTAAGACCAGTACCGACAATCACGCTCCACATGGACAAGATTTTCGTCAGATTTGGTGCCTTCAATGCACTGTCCTCCCCGATTTGATTGATGGCGTGTATAAGAAGATGCCTAAGTTAGGAAAAATTGCATCCTGCATTTCTTCAAGATTTCTGAGTGAACCCATGACCACCGAACGCGAGATTGATGCCTTGGTCAGAGAATTCGAGCAAGAGGGTTTGATCACCTACTCTAATCGGCCACCTGCACTAGCTCACTGTGAAGACACTTCCCCAGCACCACCACGGCCGATGCAGACACGGTCTGCCAGGAAAAATTCCACAACTGAAGTTCTCAGAAAGCGCAACCAAGACCGGCAGCGGCAAACAGGGCAAACCCCAGCAACTCATCCTATGGAGCCCTCTGGTTCCACACAGGCCCCAGCCGGGGGAAGGGAGCATATTCCACCACCACGGCCACCATATCTACCACCTGTTCGGCCAGGTACTACGTTACCCCATCGGAAAAAGCAATTTACATTAGCCACACCATCACTGCCACAGGGAGTGCAGCTGATAGGCAGTATGACAGGGAAGATTGATCGACTTAAGTACATCGATCATGACACCAATGACCATGGCAAGTTTCCACAGTTTGAGCCAGAAGAATACTTGCACCGCGTCAAGTACCCGGATCATAGGGTCACACTACTGGAAGTGCAACCATGGGCTGCGGGCCTGTATAACACTGGCCTACTCAAGATACTTAACATTCCCCATTTCGGTCGTGGCATACACGTGACTATAGTGGCCAAGAAGTTACTAGCGCTAGTGCATGATGGCTATTTATGGATAGGGAACCAGCAAATTCCTATTGACGCCGCCCTCATCCATAGGATCACAGGTTTACCCATGGCAGGACCTGATCCGGGAACTAAATTTCCGTCCAAACACGATGATACAAAGCTCGCGCAAACCATGAAAGAGAGGTTTGGACTGAGAAAAGGGAAACGGGGGTATCACACTTCCGCGATTCAGGAGCAGCCCATTCGATTTGCAGCTGAACTCTTAGCCTGCAAAATCATACGGAAATGCCGGCCAACTGAAGTACCTGCTTTGGTTATTCGGATTGCTATGAACTGCGCTGAGGGGTATACTTATAATTGGGCCGGATATCTTGCGAAGGAGTTTCTGGAGGATGCCCGCGATGCGCAAGAAAAAGGTAGACCTTTTCATTATTCCTGGATTTTAATCCTTATTGCATTAGTGGGGTGGAAAGAACCCACTGAAGCCCAGTTTGTTGAAGTAAACCCCGTCACACCAGGGGCAGCAAGGTATGCCTCCCTTTGGCTATCCTCAGATAAGGACGTTCAGCAGATGACGAACACTGTATTCATCTTTTATGCTATGAGTATTCACTATGAGATTGTGTGAACACCTCGACTTACCAATGAAGTGTTCTCTCAATACGAGGGCGTCGCGCACTTTAGTGCCAATATGCATCATGTTTTCATTCAAGCTCGTGCAGATCCACAATGGCAATGCTTCAAATTACCCTATGTAGTCACTGAACCAGATATCAGGCAGATAGTTCAGCTCTGGCCGGCCGAATGGCTGAAAGATTTAGGGAAAAAACCCTCTATTCCGGTTCCCCCACTTACCAATATTGGTGCAGGTACTAGTCAGGCGCAGCAGCAGAGCCCATTGGAAGATAGCGAAGACCTAAGTGATTCGCAGAGGGATGACGACGGCCAGGGTGGAGACGGCGGACAGGATGAACAGGATGAATAGGATGAACAGGATGAGGAGTCATTCAAGACCATAACAGATCCTACCCCACCAACGAAGTGCAAGTCACCAGAAGTAGCTGAGGTAACCAAGCCACAGTCCCGCAAAAAGGTAAAAGCATCGAAGGACAAAGATATCGAGGAGGAAGCCACTGTCACACTGGATGCACTGGAGCATGCTCTAGAACAGCTTACGACAGTGCTTACTAAAAAATGGTCAGAGTTTGCGGAACTGCATCTTGCCGGCCTCTCAGGTATCGCAAACAGGGTATCGGAGTTAAAAGAGCTCACCGCAAAATCAGCGCCTAGTACTGCGACAAGCAGCACTATGGCACCCACGCAGCAGAATATTAGGCAATGGCCACCCAGGGACCCCCAGGGACAGGTATCAAGTGCAACTCTGATACAGCGTGACACCGATTCTCGACCCCAAACGAATATAACCGCGGAGCTTCATTATACAAAGATGTCTATGTCAGAGGTGCACCTCTGTCAACTCGCGATTACAAAGGAGATCCATACCTGAACTCAAGTGTCACAAGTCCAATTGGACGACACCATCAAACAAAACAAAACCTTCGCAGCACGCCTAGAAGAGATTGCACAACAGAAGAAACAGGATGAACAGACAACAACTACGCTGATGCGAGCATTGGACGAGGCATGTCAGAGTCTTTCTGACTCCGACATACAGGAAGCAGAGGAACCAGGGCAGAGAATTGCTAAGCTGAGAGACTATGCCCAACAGTCCCGCAGCGAGGTTGAAAGGATGAAGATAGAACACCAGCAACAGATTGCAGAACTTCAACTACGCATTCCTCCTGAGACTCCACCAGAGGTTCGAGAACAGTGCCAGCAGGACATCAAGGCTTCAGCATCAAAAATATCAGACAACGTGGCTAGTGTCGCAAAGCTAATGGAAGACAGCATAGAAGCATGGGCAAACCTACAGGACCATCCAAATATAGGGAAGATTCAGGAAACCATCAAGTTGCGCCAGGATGAGTTAGATGCAGTCAGAATAGAAATCAAGACGCTGCCACCTATGCAGAAGATGGCTAAAGTAAAGCGCAGCAAGGAACTTCAGCAGGAAATCGAGTCCTGCAGGACGAAGGTAACGATGCTGGAAAATGCGTTACAGCCCCTGGTTGATGAAGCATTAGAATTGAGCAATACTGTGGAGAGTCAGCTCAAACTTTTGAAGACCTATGACACTTTTGCGCAGGAAAAGGCTGACACAGACTCTTCTTCAGTATTACAGGAACTGGTGGAAAAGGAGAAAGCCGCTGATGAGATACTGCATAATCTCACCAGTCACTTCCAGGCCCTCGCGCAGAAGATTCTCCCACCAGAGTCCTCGCAGAGTGTCCCGGGACGGGCCACTAGTGAGTCTTAGGGGCCTGTTGGGGCGCGTACCCTAAGGATTACTAGTTGTGGTAACTTTGCGGCTGTTGGTAAGCGGAGTTATGGGTCAAGATAGTCTTAGGGGTGTCAGGGTAATTCAAAACCCTCTTTTTTGTAATAAACCACTGGTTTAAATCCAGGGTTTAGGGTTTTTGGGTGCCCATGGTTTAAGACCATGGTTTTGTAAAAATGCGCAGTATAAATAAGCGCTTGTGTAAAGAAGATAGGTTAGGTTTTATGATGAAAGAAAGATTAAGGCGAAGCTAAGATTGGTTTTGTAAGAAAAGGTTAAGTCCCAGTTGTGTGCATGGACGACCTCTACAGCTGTGTGCGTAGAGGGTTTTTGTAAGGAAGTTTAAGGAATGACCTGCAGCTGTGTGCGCAAGGGCCTGCTGCTATGTGAGCGGCTTTTTGAGGACTGAAAGGATCTGCTGCTGAGTGCGCAGATCAAACTGTGGTTTTGTAGCAAGTTGAATAGAACACAGTTTGTGGACGTAGCCCCTACACTAGGGGTGAACCACATTATATCCGGTGTCGTGGTTTCTTCTGCTGTTTCTGTTCTGTTATCTTTTATGCATTAATACTGTATACATCTGATAAATTAGATCGCTGTTAATATTTAGCTTCGCTGTGAATTCCCTGTAGTGGGTTGAGCAAGTAACGACTGTTATTTATCAGCGAAGTTGTTGTGTGAATGAATGGTAAAGCTTTTATAGTATTGATGAATAAGATTATTAAGGCTAAGGTACAGTAATCCCCCTCTCAGCTTGCAGAAACCTGATTCTGCGGCACCCCATAGCTGTTTCAGGTGAGACTGTAACCTGTGCACAGGTTGTTTCCGAAAGGGCCAACACTGTGGGTCTTTTGTTGGTGCGACACAAAAGGTTTAAACCCAGGTCTGCCCTATTGCCCAACACTAGGGACAGTAAAGTAGAATTCAATCATAAATATGCCAAGTATGGAGAAGATTTAAAGGAGGAGAAGAAGGAGCTATGATAGAATTAGTGATAGAAAATAAAGAAGAGAAAGGAATCTACGAAAGAGGTAGTGAAAGGAAGGAAGAAGAAGAGGAAGCTATGCCAAAAGAGGACCCACGATAGAAGGAAGGAGTGCAATAAGGAAAGGTACAACATAATATCAACATCAAAAGGCGTGCAAGTAGCATAATGGCTGGAAAATGACAATAAGGCATAACACTTAGAAAGTGGAAATATTTAAATATAGTTGGTATGAGTTCGTCTAGATGCAATAGAAACAATACACATGAAGGAATATCTATAATCCAGGTTGTTACTGCCTCTCTTTAGGTGTTACTAGAATAGGAAAGACATCCTGTTGGTTGGAAGAGGAATTTGGATAAGAAAACAACAGAGAACGAGTCTGTATCGAGTCGGTAATGAGGCTATAAAAGAAGAAACCCAAGTTGTATGCGGGTTTGCTTCTCTATTATTAGCTACGAATTGTTAGACGACTAGTTACTCTTTGTTTTTTCTAATAATATTGTTGAGTGCATAGGATTTGAAGACTATGAAACTGAGTGCGAAGAAGAGTAGGAAGGTTTGAGTCTATTTAGCCTATGTGCAGAACATTAGTAGAGCATAGTAGGAAGAGAGCAGAGAGAATATCTGAGAACATGATAGGGAGGAAGAGTCTTTAAATATAGAGAATATTTTCTTGAACACAGTATACAACTCACTGCGTCGACGAAAGATCGATATATTTACTCATGCCATATGAAGAACACCTTTGTGGTTTATTCCCAGATGGGTTTCCATGTTACATTATATGTATATGTGTGAATGTTGAATGTGTATGACTTATTTGTGTATATGTATATCAATCACATTGTATTAGTTGTATAGGATTATGCTGCACAACTATTGTTGATATAATAGGTTGCATAAGAGAAGTTGGGTTGTGGCCTAACTATTGGATCACAATGAACACCAAAAATCCACCCACAGACTTTGTTAAGAACCTTGGTAAAAGGAAAAGGTACCATAAATCCCTCATCCAACTACGGAAACGTGGTTCTAGAAGTTACCCATTGAAGAGACATATCTCGGGTAATACTACATCTTCGTCACAGGTGCTGCCGATTAAGCTCTGGTTGGTCGGGTCGATATCTTGGGATTTGTTGTGCTGATTTCAAGGGACTGAACCTGGTTCAGGATGGTTAGAAGAGGGAGAGAATCCAACAAATGGTTTCGTTGCTAGGACCCGAATAATTTGTTTGATTGATATGTTGTGGGAACAAATGAAACCTAAGATCAAAGATTGGGTGGATTTCAAAGCGTCAGAATTTGCACGAGAAGAAAGTGAAGGATCTCGGTGGAACCCAACAGAGTGGTTGGGCTGGTACATATGTACGAAAATCCATGATATTTTCTCTTATGATTTTCCCATTGTGTTGCATAACTGGTTGTCTAAGTTGGGAACCCAACAAATAAATTTTCAAGGAAGAGAACCAAGGGAGTGGAATCCTCAGTTGATTGAGAAACCAAAAGGAGTAAGAAACCCTATGTTGAGTGTTTTCTATTTTTGGATAGACAGTATCTTGGAGGGATACATTACTGATTTTGTTTTTGACATAATAACCTTATACAATGAGGCAGAGAGGAAATTTTTTCAAGGACCACACAGTAGATATCTCTCATTGAGCCGAGAGGCTCTCTACAGCCCAGTATGTGGGAGATCTTGTAACGTTACATAACGTTGTAGCGTTACGTAACGTTGTAATGTTACGTAACGTAACGTTACACAATGTTATGTCGGCTATAAAAAACAAAACTTTTAATTATCTTCCAAAATAAATGTCGGCCACAAAAACAATAGAAATGTTGTAAAGTTATTGCCTGAAAAACTCTCTACAACCCAATATGCAGGTTCCATTAATACAATAAATGCAATATAATACCTGAAGGTCTCCAAACAAAAAAAACAAGCTTGAGAGAATCATACAACCCAAAGTACAAGCCACGATAGAGTACAATTCCCACCCAGGCAATGTTAAACCCGCGATAGAGACCAGCAAGACCATCAGATTTCGACGTTTTCTTATAAACATCAAGAAGCCCATTAAATTGCCTCTCTTCTCCTTTCTTTGTATATCTGGCATCATTAGCCAGCCGAGTTCGAGCATAGTCCAGAGAATAAAAAAAAAGGAGAGAAGACGCACTAGATGCACCACCAGAGGCCAGATTTCCAGTAACCATCCCTCTCTTTGTTGAAATCAAAGAGGCTCAAATGAACAAAAAAATCAAAAACTTATATCAGTATGCTTCGCCTTGTAAAGCAAGCAGAAAAACATATATGAAAAATTGTATTTACCTTTGCAGTGTATGGAAATAACAGATTACATTTGCAGTGTTTCCTCTCCATAAAGAAATCGCAGTGTTTCCTCTCCATAAAGAAATCACACGTTCCTCCTTGATTATCCTACCAAAACAATCAGTAATTCCCTGGTATGGCTCAGAAAGACGTCCAGATTTCAACATTTCATCCTGGCTTTGTATCAATAGTTTGATACGCTCAAGAGGGGCATCTGCAGTTTTTAATACTGTAGCAGAAACCCCTCCCATCAGAAAATCCATCATAAAACCAGTAAAACCTTTTTCTGCCGGCGCTGGAATAAACACAAGTGAATGGCCTTGGGACGAAAAAACTGCAGCAGAAACCCCTCCCATCAGAAAATCCATCATAAAACCAGTAAAACCTTTTTCTGCCGGCGCTGGAATAAACACAAGTGAATGGCCTTGGGACGAAAAAACTGCAGCAGAAACCCCTCCCATCAGAAAATCCATCATAAAACCAGTAAAACCTTTTTCTGTTGGCACTGGAATAAACACAGGTGAATGGCCTTGGGACAAAAAAACTGCAGCAGAAACCCCTCCCATCATAAAACCAGTAAAACCTTTTTCTGTCAGCGCTGGAATAAACACAGGTGAATGGCTTGGGGACAAAGCTACATTGGTTCCATGAGAACCATGCAAA
>LPNX010012826.1:62989-89691 GCA_001517045.1 Pseudotsuga menziesii
CCAGGAAGAAAAATATTTGTCAATCAAATTTTGTTTTTCTATGTTTTGGCTCTTATCCATGGACATGATGATCTCCATGTTAAAAAAGTTTGTATTCATGGTTATAATTACAAAATTTGTTTAACAACTTATGTGGATGAGTTTGTTTGGATATTGATCCATGTACTTTTGTTAAAACTTAAAATGTTTTTGTTATTTGTTATTATTATTAAATATATTGTATTTTATGTTTTCTTTTCTCTTCATTCTACTCACTTAGAGAACTAATATTTTTTTCTTTCTTATTTAGATAGGTTGGAAAGTTGGAAGACACCTACGTACCTGTTACAAAATCGAATAGAAGTCAAAATCGGATAGAAGTCATAGCGGAGTGAATATATGAATTGATGATACTTTATCTCACTGAAATTGTTGTTTTTAACTGGATTCATTTTAAATTTGATTAATTATTTAAAAAGATCTAATTTTTTTAAAGGACACAATTTCTTAAGGTGTAATTTTTTTTTATATTTAATCATATTTAACAATAAAAATCTTAGATCCAAATTCTAGGCTCTATCAAGTCTCGAGAGACATCAAATCGCCCTAGGTGCAAACCTCTTCTCAGGTATTGCACTCAAGAAGGCTTGCAGCTCCAGAGATTTGATCCCTCTCGGCTCTTGATAGAGCCTAGGATTTGGATCTACGCTGGTCTTTAAAGAAGTAGATAAAAATGCTTGTATGTGAAAAAGGTATTATGTGAATGTGACAAGACTGTGTATAAATAGAGTGAGTATGTCTCAACAAAACTCTATCAAAAATGGCGCACCCTAAATTGAGACTCTCCCAGGATATAGTGGAACTGAACTAGAGTTGGTATTTTTAAGAAGTGGAAGAAGATTTAGATCCAGCAAGCGACGAAAGAATATGTCGGGAAGAGGGAATTCCAACATGAATAGAGAAGAAGAAGGATATGAGCTTGTGTCATACTTGGATGAAGGATCCTCTGATGAAGAAGAAGAATATCAGTTGATCTATGAAGGAGATGAAGAATCAAAAGAGTCGACTGAAGCTATAGATCAAGAACGTGCTTACAACTCGCCTACATAACCGCACACATTGCCAGAGGTAATACCTAGAGACTTATCTCCAAGTGAATTTGTAAATACAAGTAGTACTAACATTGTAAATAGAGGACAAGGGAGGTTGACTAGCCAAAATTGTGTTATGACTGTACCAGCAATAAATACAATGGCTGGAGCTGACATTAAGTTACCAATATTCAATGGAAATGAGTTGGAGTACCAAGAACAACATTGGTTCCTTTATGAAGCTATGTGGACTGTGCAATAGATCCAATATGAGAATATCAAGAAAGCATAGATGATCATGACTATGCGACGTCGTGTGCTTGACTAGTACAAGAAATTTTCCATAGTGCCAGTAGGAGTTGTCAAGAAAACGGTCGATGAGATTCGAGTGGGCATGATAGATGAATTCAGGAAGCCAAAGTCTTAATCACAATGCATTACTAAGATCAAAGAAATTAAGAAGATGTCAATAGAGTCTATCTAGGAATTTGACCATAAATTTAAAACATTAATGGCCAAAGTAAGCTTCCAAATGTCGGATGCACAACATAAGGAATGGTTTATTGCCTCCTTGTTTCCGTGCATCCAAACCCTATTGATGCAATAGAATATTGTCTCGCGGACAGAATCTCTATGGATATCAATGAATTTACAATCCTATCCAATTGGAGAGAGTGGCACGAGAACGATGCAAATTCAGTCGTAGATATCCAACCTTACGATGCATCTCCAAGACATTAAGACAGGGAAGGAAGTTCAAGAACAAATATGGTGTACAAGATGTAGAATAGACGAAAACCATAAAGACAATTTCCTGGTGCTCATGAACTAACCACTTATACTACGAAGCAAGAACTCAACACAATTCTCATTTTTCTCTCTCCTAATTTTAGTAGCTATTATTACCTCTGTTTCAAAAATGATTGATACCAGTATCACACATTTTCATTTTGAGCCATTTTTTTGGGCCTTGGAATAATCTTTGTCGTAAAATATTTTCAATTTATAGTTTCAAGTGTGTTTTTTAGAAATTTAACAAAATAACATACATTTAGAAGCAAGTAATAATGAAAACATATACATTTTGCAATTTTTTCTTTAAAATGAGAGATTTTTATGGACAAAATAAGACATTTTTATTGACAAATTTGTAAAAAATTCTATAAAATAAAAACATTGAAAACCATTTTCAAAGATATTTTGTATAAAAATGATACTATTTTATATTATTTTTCAAAAAGTGATGATTCACATAAATTCAAGAAAAACTATACCACCTATTTGTAAATAACATATTAAAAATGTTATATATATAAAAAAAAAAATTTAAATAAAGTATGAAATTCAAAACATTACTAATATATCTTATCAAAAAGTTGTCAAATTTAACATATTCTTCATGACATGAAACTAATCAACAATATTAGGACGGCCAAATTCTTCATTGAAATTGGGCGCCAAAGGGCCACCCTCCTCCTCCATTGTCTATCTAATGGTCCGACCTCCAAATCAAGTGCTTCGACACACATGAAAACTTTGCATGGTAAAGTGTATTTGCCCTATAATTACATATGATAGTTATCCCTATCCTCGACTTGGTCAATGATCAACATATCAATAAATATTTTCTTATAAGCACATGACACATTTAACATTTTCATAGGTGCTAAAGAAAAAGCTTAATGTTGTTAGGTGTCATGGGAAAACTGCAGAGCAGAGGGGGCCTGGCGTAGTTGACAAAACTTGAAATGCTTATTGTGGTAGAGTGGTGTGAGTTAGAATATCTTCTAGTTCATTGAGGGTGCTAAATACGAAGCATATTGGGAAACTACAGTTGCGTGGACCAAAAAGAGTATTGATGTACCTGGGGCAATGCCAAAAGAAAGGAAGGAGGGGCATTGCATTAGGGAAGCCAGTACGACACTCCTGGAAGAAAGAGGTGCTCCAAAATGAAATTTCAAAGGCCATCATTTGCATTCACGGTACTTCATTATTACAATGTTGGTCGATGTCCCCACAATGGTCATTGCAGTCAATGAACCCGAGTGAAGCGGAGTTATGTCATTAACATTCTCTTTTCCGCACTAGTTTTATTGAATGCACTATATTTGTATTTATAAATTTCCACTTTAGCAAATCCCAACGAAGCTGAGCAAAGATAATTAATAATACAATTTATTGTGCATCTAATCTTTAATCTTTCTCTATAAAATGATAGCAGAAGTCATTATTTTGATATTGCTTCACAATAGTTTTATTCAATGCACAAGATTTGTATTTTTAGTTTCTATATCTAAAAATGTGTAAGTATGTACATTTATTATTAACTTAATTAAAGTGATAAATATTTTTGGATTAAATATGAAATTTCATTTAATTTTTTACAATTTTTTTACATCAATAAATTTAGTTAAAAGTATATATTGAAAACTACATTACACTTTTAAAAATATATATGTTTTTACTATTTTATTAAAAGAATTAATATAAGTTTAAGTAAAAATTAATAAGATATTTTAAGTTTATTTAAGATTACCAAATTCCGAAGAATACTCTTAAGATATTTTGAAAATAAATAAAATTAAAATAATAAATAATAATAATCCTCACTTTCTTCAATCATTTTTCAATATTTTTTTCTAAATTAAAAAAAAATTACCAAATTCCAAAGAATACTCTTAAGATATTTTGAAAATAAATAAAATTAAAATAATAAATAATAATCCTCACCTTCTTCAATATTTTTTCAATATTTTTTTCTAAGTTAAGAAAATCCCACTGCATACTTATGCTAAGTCATCATTCATAAAATGAAAACTAATATTTAATATGCTCCCTTCCTTTGATATCCCCTCCCTTTGCTTGATATAAGTCCAATTAATACCCTGGTCTAATTGCAAATAAAAACAAAAAAGGATTAACAGTCTTTAAAGCAATTCACATAAAACTATTTAAATCCATTGTTTTTTATGCATTATCATTTTAAACCTATCATCCAAAGATCACTCATTCACTTAGCTGGTTGGTTTGCATCATGGGCCCAGAGGGGGTGGTGGGGAAGGCAGGAGGGAGTGGAGTTCTTGCAAGTGAAGGGAGGCCCTTTGATGGCCAAGGAAGCGGAGCTCCGCTCCCTCCTCCCTTGCTTCCTTGGCTACCAAAGGGCCTCCCTTCACTGGCGACGCAATTCTCAGAATCGCACTCTGCTCCCTCCTCCCTCGCTTCCTTGGCTGCCAAGGGACCTCCCTTCACTCAACAAAGTGAATGTACATTAGTGTTTCTCCCATCCTCTATAATGAAATAGATGGTTTAAAATGATAATGCATAACAAACAATGGATTCAGAAAGTCAGAAAGAAAGAAAAACCTATCAGCTAGAGATTGCTCATTCACGTAGCTGGTTGGTTTGCAGCATGGGTGTTTAAGCCCAGAGGGGGAGGCGGGGAAGGGACGAGGGAGCGCAGCTCCGCTTCCTTGGCTGCCAAAGGGCCTCCCTTCACTGGCGGCGCGATTCTCAGAATCGTGCCACCAGTGAAGGGAGGCCCTTTGGCAGCCAAGGAAGTGGAGCTCCGCTCCCTCCTCCCTTCCCCGCCTCCCCCTCTCAGCTTAAACACCCATGCTGCAAACCAACCAGCTACGTGAATGAGCGAATACAATACCTCTCTGGCTGATAGGTTTTTCTCTCCGGCTTTCTGCATTCATTGTTTTTTATGCATTATCATTTTAAACCAGTTATTGCGTTATAGAGGATGGGATCTTCTAAACAAATTCATTATTGTTTAAATATCTGCGATGAGAGGATGGGAGCCATGAAACAAAGTCTTTATGGTCTAAACCTCTACGATGAGAGGATGATAGTTTCCAAACAAAGTCTTTATTGTTTAAATCTCTTCGTCAAGATAGAGGAGGGGTTTGGATCTCCCTTTAAATTGGAAGTCATTCTTTTCTTAACCCAATACATATTTGTAATGTCAACTATAAAAATCTCTACATTTTCAGAAAATATTTGTATATTTAGGATCATTAATGGTATCAAGAAAATATGGAAGCGGTTTCTTTCTCTAAAAAGCTGATTATTAAAAACTGTTATTGATAAAATATTTTGAATGTAAACTTTAATGAGAAGGGCGTTACAATACTGAACCATGTGCTTATACCTACTCTTTCTTGTGCATGAAAGGAAGAGAGCTTCAGCCATTATTTGGGTTTGAAATTAGAATGCTTTTATGGGAACTTGAGGTTATGTGCCGTCACTTACTCTAGTAAGAGGGAGGTCTTCCTCGTGAAAATTACTCATATTTTATAAAAGATAGTCGATATAGCTTTTTAAGGAAAGTAAATAATTTAAGATTAATGAGTTATATTAAAGTTTTAAAATTTAATTCATATTAAAGGATACTTTATTTTATAATTTGAGAATATAATTAATGGTACTACTTATTTTTGTGTATGGAATCATTCACATCATAAATGTATATATAAGGATATATTCATTGGGTGAAAAGACAAGTCTCTATTTGAGAGAGATTTAGGGGAAAGTGTCGGGGTTTTCATAGAATTTATGTGAACTTAATTTTTTTTAAAGATCATAAAATTCTATTATTGGTTAATAAATTAATAAATAAAAGTAAAATTCTTATATGTGGTTATTTAAAAGAAGGTTATCTTAATTAGTTATTAAGAGAGAAGGTTTCAATTACAAGATTGAGTTTAGAGATAATTTCTTGAAAGTCAACTTTGAAAGTACAATAGTTTAACCCAAAATTTTATAAAGAAAGATATCTAGTGCTATGAACTTCATACTTTTTATACATAATTGAATTACATGTGAATTCATATGAACAATTTCTCTTATACCTTGTTATTCTTTAAGTAAGTACTGAGTAAGATATGGTTATGTATTCACAAGGTTTTAAAGCTTCACTGGGTTAAGTAAGTACTTAGTATGATTACTTTTGTTTCCCTCAACCTAGTGGATTCATGCCCAACTCAGGGGTGGCCTCTTGGTAGTAAAACGGACTCAGAGCCTAAGGTAGGGTGGAAAGTTGAAGTCAATTCCTTAGTCGCCTATGTTGTGTTAACCTATTCTACTACTATTTTATTTTATTAATTTGTCAAGTTTGTTGTATATATAGTTCTTAATGTTTTTAGATAGGGTATATAATTGCTAGGTTTGTTTGATGAACATAATAGTTCGTTGAAAATAGGGATAACCCTTATATGCTTCAATGACTAATGAAGTTATTAGTGGGTAGTGGCAATGATGAAGTAACGAGCATTGAAATTTTATTGAAGCGATGGATGTAATAATAGATAGGTCAATGAGTTCTTTCACCTCTACATATAGAAAGATGTTATGTTGGGGATTAAACTGAATAAATACAAATATCATGTGCTATTTAAAATTAGAGTTATCATAGAGTGACTATTTGGAAAAAATAATTGATGTAAGATTGAGAGGGAGCTTGGATGTTAATACTCCACTCTATCGATGTATATTTAGTATATGTACCTAGTAATGTCTATGAGTAAATATTTGCTCTAAATTGGCAATAGTTTATTTGGCTTGTAGGATTGCATAAAATATCTTGTATGAATTTTATCTTATTTACAATGTTAAAGTATGAATTGTGATTAACACCTTGGTTGGTTAGATGAAGTAAAAATAATAATAAAAAAATTACATGATCTGAACCCAACAGAAATGTCAACCAGTGGGATACTATAATGATGAGCGAAGGCCACATTGTGTTTTATTTAAAATGGAACCAAACAAGGAAATTTATCTCACATGATCATCTTTTCATTGTAGCTACTCTATATGTTCCTAATAAGTTATAAATCCTTCTTCCATGCAATCCAAAATTTGATCACAGCACGTGGAATATGAAGAATATTTTGTGAGTCAAATGTATGAGGAATATATGTTCAATCCTCCCTCTATTTTGAATACTTGTAACAATTATTAGAAACATAAGCTCTCAACCTGCTTAAAATGTCCATTATATGTTTCAAAAAAATAGCACCACTATCCTACAAGGAATCATGGTGAATTAATTAAGGGTTTGGTATTTTGAAGTGGACCACAAAGCTAGTGTGAACAATGAGCTAGGAATACAAAATGTCCTTCCAAAAGACTTGAGAAAATCCATGAAGGACATCAAGAAACGAGGAAGGAAATCATATCTTCAAAGGCTAAAAACCCTAGGAACCAAGGTGGTTGAGTTTGGGCAATATGGTCATCTCACAGAATTTTTCCAACCCAACCTATAGTTTCCCAATGAAATTGATATCCTGGAATATCAAAGGTATTAATAGCCCTTCCAAACATAGAATGCTACAAAGGAGAATTCTCCAAGACAAACTCATTGTTCTCTTTGTTTAAGAAACCAAATGTAAGGTAGATCATCTCGAAACTCTTCTAAATAGGATCTAGAAAGGATACAACGTTTAATTTTTTTTATTTTTTATATTTAATCGTTCATCTGCAGAAAATATAAATTATGATGGGGTATTAAAATCCATGGATGAGTTTGAATAATTTCAGATGAAACATTTTAGATGTTTTTTATTAATATGATGTTTGTAATTGAAACTCTAAAGGAGTTTTTTATAATTTTTATAAATAGTTTGTTCTTTTAGGGTCTAATATATTATTTCATTATGAATCACATCATAATTTCTTTGATTTTATATGGTTAGAGTCATGAAATTATTTATGAAATATTTGTTTTTGTTTAATATGCAAGTTTCAAAAAAGTTGTAATTTATTTCTTGAAGAAAAAAATCTTTTTCCAATTTAGGGGTTGATTTCAAAGTTTTTCTAAGCAACAATATGGGATATTTAGACCATGGCTCTATTTTTTACCCCGAAAAAAAAACGTGTATACTGGTATCAACACTTTTCTATTTGGGGGGTGTTTTTGGTGTTTTTTATGCAAAAATAATCGTTTTTATGGCTAGAGTTCTTGTTCTTAGTATAAAGTTATTGTTTCATAGTATAAGTGGTTAACTACATCGCAGTAGGAGTGTCATACCCGATAAGATTGTAAGTGCACCAGCTAGTCAGTATTACACATTTTGTAAATCAATAGGTCATGATGAAAAATACTGAAGAGCACTTCAGGTGCTGCAGGAAAAGATTGTGGATACCTACTTCATGAAAAATGATGAGCAAATTGAAGATGAATGAGCACAACCTCAATATCATCTTGCTCAATATCCACCATCACAATGTCAACAACCATAGTACCCTCAGCCACAATACCAGCAGAATCAGTATGCACAACAACAACAATACCCTATGCAAAGGGGAGTGGAAATTTTTGAGGCCAAGGTAAACAAGGAGGAGGAAAATTTGATTGTGGAAGAGGCCAATTCATTTGTTATAAGTGTTGGTAGCCAGGAATTTTTTCTTGATATTTCCAAAGTCCTACAAAAACATGTACATATTGTAAACTATTTGATCACACTGATGAACAGTGTCCACAACCTAATTGAGAAATGGTAGGATTGAACTGTCATAAATCCCAATAAATCCTATGTACAATCAGAATATGAACCCCAACCAGAACATTCATGTGATTTCTTCTGAGCTGAGAGAACCTCACATTCCTTTGGTTACAAGAGGAGGTGTTGTGACATGTTCAGACTAGAATACACAGCAAGGAGAACTACAAGTGTGAACTGCAACGCAGAAGAAATCCCCACTAGATGTCCAGAAAGAGAAATCAATATTCTTGGATGTGTGACCAGATTTTGTTGATGCTAATCAAATGTCAACATCTAGAAAAGTCAATACCATGCCAAAACGATTTGAACAGTTACTCAAGAAGAAACCAATGAAAAAGGTTAGTAAGCTAAATAATTTTTCAATTTTTTTTTTAGCACTAATCAATGATAAATATGTTGTCGTGGAACTGACAACATTGATAGAAGAAACTCCATATGACCTGTGACAAGAAAAAGAGTTACCATATTGGGAAGAGACTAAAAATAGGTCGAGAATTGCGAATGACTATGCAAATAGGAGACTATGATATGGATTATATCATATAAGATTTGGGATTTGATGTTAACATATTGATAAGAGAAACATGGGAGAAAATGAATAAACCATGACTGAACTGGTCTTACATTCAGTTAAGGCTTATGAACTAGTCGAAGCTTCTACCAACTGGTAGACTAACTCAGGTTCCTGTAGAAGTCGAAGGCTTGAGAACATATGCATAATTTGAAGTAATCGACATTGTCAATGACACAAATACATATCCTGCACTTCTTGGAATCGATTTGGAAATAAACAACCAAACCATTATAAATTTTAAGAAAAGGATCTTATCATCTGAATATTCTAAACTAAGGGTGGTTGCGCCAATCAATCTGATTGAAGGGAAGAGATATCTCGAGCCAGTAAATAGTGAAGGAAAAGGAAATTACCTAGATCAATTGTATAATATCATGTCTTCAATAGAATATTATACCAATTCAATAGCTGATGGAAAATTGAGTTGGCATAGTGTAAGTTCTTGCACATCTGATTCAGGTGATACCCTAGAAAATTGGCAGAACAGGATACATGAACTCTCCATGAGAAGAGGCATAAGAATCACAATATATTTCCTAAGGTTAGGAGCTGAAGAAAACGAGCTTCCCACATATGAAGGATTACCCAACCTTATGTCTTTTCTGGTAGAGTTTGAATAAAAAGTTACAGAATCAGAGTGATTGTCTGCCCTGGACCTTATCCTAAAATCTATGCCCACTAGATGGTGGGGTACACATAAATAGTCTATCTCTCAATGGCCATAGTGTCGAATAGTAATGGAGATCAGATTTGGGGAAGAGATTAATTACTCTGATCAAAGGTATACATGACTAAAAAATCATGTGGAACATAATGAGCATTGTCGCAAGAAATAGCAAGAATATCCACAATGGAAGTGGGTCCATCGATTCATCCACACATTGGAAATGGTTCCAAGAAATTGGTACACATCACTAGAACTATGAAGAGGAATTGTCAAATGGGAAGGTTTAGTTACAAGCCTCACCCAGAAATTTGAGTTCAGAAGTGAACATATGACAGTTGACATTGTTTTACAAATAATGAGGGAAAATATATATGAATAAATCTCGATCGCAGATACCAATTACCATAAATGTAGCACATCAGTCCACCACTGTATGGAATATTACAGTATTATAGGAGAACCAGATGATGATGATTCACTTGAGATAAAAATACATGAGTTAGAATGTATGTGCACAGATAAACCTTATTTTTCTAACATCGACTCGATCATGTAGGAAAAACAAAAATATGAGAAAATATGACAGGATAGGTTGGATATCATTAATTTCACAAATCCAAGAAAATATGACGGCGTGTGTTTTGGTCACATATGGATTTATGGAAATACCTATCGTTTAAAGTGGTAGATAATTGGCATCATAACAAAAAGTTTTGATAATGAGTTGGCAGTACGCCCATGTTCCTGAAAGGACGGTTTCCTTTCTGATTAATTGTTTTCACGTGCAAAGAATGAATAGGGAAAATTGAGGTATATTATCAGGCTTCATCGTCAAGACTCCTTTCATCCCGTATGTAAAAGAGGATTGCTACTGTTGTCTACAACCTTGAGATCCATACTGTTGTGGTCATAGTATGGTATTGGTCATTTCCATTTTCGGCACAAGAAAAATTGAGCTTGATCCTGAATCACCCATCATAGTTATGGAAGACACTACTAGTTATATCCCACCATAGACATAAGGACCACCAGCCACTCAATATATGGCACCAGCTGTTGAATAGCCTACTCTAGGAGTAGAGCTGAATGTTGGTAGGCCATATAGAAAACACATACCAAGTTTGTCTAGAACGAAATGGGGAAAACAAACTAGTAACAAAAAGAGAAAGGTAAATCCATCAACACATCCAGCGCCACCCCCACTAGTAGAGGAATATTCTGGGACAAGAAATTTGATGCCACCTTATACCCCCACCCAGATGTAGGGATGCACTAATAGTTACAATCCCAAAGAAGACAAGGGCCCCACTGATAATGCCACTTGTACCCAAAGGAGTGAAGGTGCTAAAGGATATTATTCCCAATGTGAGAAAACTATCTTATGTTGATCATGATACAAGGAGACAAATAGACCTGGACCACAAAAAATTCATGGATATTGGGCATGTTAACCCAAAAATCCCCCACTTAGCTCTCAATGGCCTACACCACCCAAGGACACCATATCACAACTCTCATATCACTCCATTAGACCTTCCATTAGACCCCCACACCTCCAAAATAGCCTAAGGATGAAGAAAAAGGGATAAAAACACCAAAAAGGAGCCCAAAATAGCCCCCAAGGAGCTAAAGCCCTCAAAGAGGGGCTAAAACCCTCAAAGAGGGGCTAAAACCCTCAAAGGGGCTAAAGTTAGGGCGAAAGGGGATAAAAGCCCAAAAAATGGGCTAAAGTCCTGACGAAGGGCTTAAAACCTTAAAACCCCTTGGAAAAGCTATAAAAGGAGGGTGTTGGTTCTGATCTAGGCAGACCCGGGTTTACTGTAGTGTACCAACAAAACCCCTAGCTCACCAGCCCTTTCAGCGACAGACCGCAGAACAGCCTGAAGTCTCACCCGAAGTGATCTTGGATGGGGTGGCTGAAGACTCAGGTGTCCTCAACCAGGTTCTGTGACATCCTAGTGCCTCTTAACTCTAGTTTAACCAGTGTGATCTCTTTGCTTGGTGTTGTTTCTCTCTCTCCCTAGGTGAATCCGCTATGGTACTGGTTCTTATCGCATTGCACCTTCTATGATGATGTGCAAGCTTCTCTTCTACTCAACTCTTAACCTGTGATATCTCACACCGCAGCTCCCTAGTCAGTGCAATATTGCCTTCTATGCTACGATAGTTCCTACGGCAAGACTCAATGTGCTCATCAACTCTCAAGGTCCAGAGGCTTACTCACTGGGTATAATAGCTTAGTTAACCTTCTTTAGGGTTTTAAACAACTTCACTTAACTTCTATAGTTTAACACGCTTAACATCTACTGCACTCCCTTGCTGAACTAATTATACAGAAGTCACTTAACACTATAACTACTAGCTGTCGTGGTTAAAGCACTGGTAACTCATATAAAGAATATTCAATACATTCAACTTGCATTTAACCTTCTATGTACTGTAACTGAAGGATATCATACATACATCCATTAACCGATAAGCAAAGTTTGTGTAACAGATAAAAGATAGCAAATAAGTAAAGCACGGTCACATGAAACAGTCGCACAACACACGGATTTTATGTGGTTCACTTCCAAGGAGGAAGCTACGTCCACAGGAACTATGTTTTATTATCTCTTGAGAGAGTACACACAGTTCCACTGCAACCTATTATGCAGCTTGAGATCTTCTGGAAAACTCCACGCACACAGCTGGATCCCTTCTCTCTTAGATATCTTCTCTTCTTCTTATGATTTATTCTTACAATATATCCTTCCTCTTTCTCTCTCTCTCAATCCCTATGGATTTTTACATTCATTCCCAAGGAGTCAGCCACTGGTTATAGTAAGATAACTACAGATTGAATAATAGAACCAGATCTCAACTCTTCCTCAATATTTTACAATACTGATGACAACTAACTGAGCAACTGACTATCTCAGTATCTAACTGTCTACTAGCTAACCAACTAGCTATCTTGCTCAGTGTCTAACATTTTACAATACAAAATAAATGCTTAAATAGGTGGCCCAAAGGTCTCACCATGATACAAAACTATGGGCCTATCCCATCAGTAACCCAAAAACCCTAACTGTGAGAGTCGGCCTATCTGTACTTTGAACTGCCGCTTATTGGTCACGCTGCAGCTTTTTGCAGTCTTTCACTATTTTCGGCGCTGATCTCTGGTATGGGCATCGCTTCCTCGGTTTCCCCCCTTCTGTCCTTTGTATTTAAAATCTTGGCACATTGCTTATTTTCCATTTATGAGGGTAGCTGAGCCCTCCTGTCGTCGTCGCTGCCTTGAATGCAGTGGTTGAGATCTCTCTTCTTGGCCGCTTCAGGTACTCTTTTGTTTGACTTTCCTTGTTCTGATATAGCAGCTTTTCCTGTATCTATGGGGCCCTACTCCAACAGTCCTTTAACACTTACTTATGGCTCATCCCCAAGCCACTAACGGCTAGCTTCTCTTGCTATAGCTTCTCCTTAGCATCCTATGAAGTCCTTGTGAATCTCTCTCTGAGTCCTGTGACTTCTTTGTCAATGGCTTCGACACAGTCCTGTGCCGTTTCAAGCATAACTCGAGTAATGATGGGGTATACCCTATGGAAGATATCATAGCATCTGTAAAACTCCTTAGTGTCTTTATGTAAAGTAGGCCACCATAATCCTGCAGCTAGAATTTTCTGAGCAGTCGACATTCCTGCGAAATGACCTCCTGCGGTACCTGAGTGTGCTTCCCTGATAATGGCCTCTTTCTCATGCGGCATAAAGCATCTACGAAGGACTTAATATGGACCTAAATTATATAAATGTCTTGCGATCAAAGTGAAATCTACTTCTTTAACAACTAATTGTTTCTTTTGCTGCTTAGTAAAGTCAACTGGTGCCCACCCTATAGTGAGAATGTGAATAATATCTGCGTAATGCTCATCTGCGATCTAGATAGAAAATAATTGTGCATCTGGAAAATTATCCTTTAAATTACTTGGTTCTTCTCCTGAGTCTATTCGCGATAGATGATCAAGTTCGGCATTCAATCTTCTTGGTTTTACAATGATTTCAAAATCATACTCTTGAAATAGGAGTAGCCATCTGCAGATCCTTCCTCCTAACACTGGCTTATTGACCAAGTACTTTAAAGTGGAATGGTCAGTGAACATATTGAATGAGGCACCCAACAGGTAGTGCCTAAACTTCTATAGAGCATACACCATAGCTAATCCTTCTCTTTCTATAGTGGTGTAGTTCTTTTCTACGGTAGATAACTTTCTGCTTGAGTACGTGATAGGGTGATCGATACCCCCTTCTCTTGGCTGTGTTAAGACAATCCCCAGTGCGATGCTAGATGCATCCACATGTACATGAAATGGCTTGTTCTAATCTGGGAATACTAAGATGGGTGTTGTAACCATATTCTCTTTAAGAGTGTCTAAACTTTGCTGGCATTCCTCATTCCATAGGAATTTCACTTCCTTTTTTAACAGCTTTTCCATAGGTGATGTGATCTTTGCATATCCTTTGATAAATTTTCTATAATACCCGGTATGACCAAGCACTATCCTCAATTGCTTGACTGAGTTGGGTGCTGGAAGATTTACAATGATAGCAATCTTTGTAGGATCTACCATCAAGCCTTATCTACAAACAATATGAGCCAACAAAATACCAAATGGTGCACAGAATATACATTTCTTCAAGTTAAGAGAAATATGATATTGCCTACATTTCTCTAACATGAACCTTAAATCTCCTATATGGTCTTTAATTAATCCAAATACAGTCCAATCATCAAATAGACTTCTAAGAATTTATGGATGTAGTCCTTAAAGACAACAACTACTACTCTAGAAAAAATAGCTGGTGCATTTTTAAGACCAAAGGGCATTACCGTATACTGGAATGAGCCCCATTCTATCGCAAAGGTGGTCTTATGTCGATCTTCTAGATGGATTCTTATATGGTGATAGCCTGAAAATCCATTAGTGAATGAGTAGATATCCTGTCCTCCCACATTGTCTAAAAATTCATCAGTAAAAGGTGTCGAAAATGGATCATGAAGCGATGCGTCGTTGAGTTTGCACAAATCGACACAAATCCTAATTTCTCCTTTAGTTTTCTTTTCCTGCACAACCATGGGACTAACCCATTTTCTCTCTTCTATGGGCTCAATGATGCCTGCTGCTAGCATCTTATCAATTTCATCCTTAAATTTTTCTTTATAACGCGGGTTTAATCTGTATGGACGCTGCTTAACTGGCCTAGCATCCTCCTTCAAAGGTATCCTCATGACACCCAAATCTCCTACTATTCCCTTCATCTCTATGAACTTAGTGGGAAATAAGTCATGATAGTCATGTAACAAATCTGTGATGTGTCCTACCGTTTCATCATCCCAATAGTCTCCAATAGAGGCAAACTTTGGTTTTTTTTCTGTGCCAATATTGATCTTTTTAATCTTAATAGGCTCTGTGATAGCTGGGATCTCTCGATTTGGTCCATCAAATTTGTGAGTCCCTTCTGAATCTAGAATGTTGATGCTGTGAGGATCCTCATCCTCATCACCTGGATCTTCTGCGAAGTTATAACACTCTAGCGCATCTTCTAACTGGATGGCCCAATCGGGCTGAGCATACACTGATAGGGTACAGTCATCAAATATCTTAGTCTTTATAATTTCTAGAGCCTGATCAATGCTTGGATACTCAGATTCAAAAGTGAAAGTTAGTTCAAAGTTGTCTATCATAACTGGCCATGTAATGGTTCCTCTATGCAACTATGTCTTAGTGTACCAGTTCCTTGGGATTGTGTCTAAAGTGTGAATGAATAGGTGAAACCATTCATCCTTTGGAATGTTCGACCAATTCTGTTCACAAGTCTCAATATGTGTCCTAGGGTCACTTTCTCCTATATATTTTTGCTAGAACCACTCCTTGTCATTAGAGAATTTGATCGCCATCAATCTCTTAAAATCATCCCATGATGTGATATTTTCTTTATGTGCATGCCACCATCTTGCAGGTGTGGCTCTTATTGCAAGGTTAATAGCTGTCATCCTTTGCTCGTGAGGGATTTCCTGCTCAAACTACTGTAAAAATCCATTGACATCTGCTAAGCCATCAAATGACGGAATTTCCTTAATCTCTGCTCCAATCCATCGCAGTGACTTAATCATAAACGCACATCTGCGAGCTGAGACTTTATAAATTCTGTTTTGCCAATTTTCTAAACCAACATATGAATTCGATGTGCATGAGCTATCGCATCGCCAAATAATATTTCCTTTTGCAGTGGGATTGATATAATCACTTTGATTAGCAGTCTTCTGATCAAAGCTCTCCATATTACGCACCTCTTCCTCTGCTCTGATAGGTTCAATGTATCGAGGACCCTGGAAAGGATCCAATGGTGCGATGACTCGAATTTGTTTATCCTCAAAGGTCATTTGTATTTTCTTCAAGTCGATAATAGCCATGCTATCAATTACCCAATCAATACCTAATAAAGCTGGATAGGGTCTGCTATCGCCAATAATTTCTATGACTTCAAAATCTGCAAAGCTGTGAACTCCGTCAATATCAATTATGTTAAGTCATGAACTTGTTTTCTTCAATTTTATATTTCGATTGTGATTTTCATTTTTAGTTTGCTTATTTGCTTACTTTAGAATTATTTTTTTTTGGTTTTAAAGGAAATTTTGATTTTTGCTTTAGATTTTTTATTATGGTTTGCCCCCTTAGGTTTTGAAGGGTTCTAAAGGCCATTAGGTTGAATGATGGGTTCACAAATAACATCATGATCATATTTTATCACTTAAAGCTCATTCAAAGTGGAAATAATGACTAAAATAGCACCAAAATTGAATTTGAAATATTATTGTAGCGCAACGATGAAACGTTTACACTGCGGCGGTACAAGAATATTGCGGGCGCCGAAATCACCGATTTTTAAGCAAATTTCTCCCATGATTTTGGTTTTTAGATGTCTAATCACATGCTTAAAGGGTTTTGATACGTGTTTCTTCAGTAATCATCATGCAAACAGGTGTGTTTTATAGCATGAAGTAGATCGTGGCAAATCATTAGTTAGAGTTGGGTGAATTGTGACAGGTAGACAAACGAGCCTAGATTGATGTGAATAAAGTTATTCCACATATGCATCATGAAGCTAGAGACTAAGTGGAGTGAGGACATTGCCTAAAATCGAAAGTTGCAGTTACATAGGAGATTTAGGGCTTTCACAGTTACATAGAATATTTAGGGCTTTCTCATCATGCCAGCTGGAAGCAAATTGGAGACCCGAAGACACTTGTACAGTTAAATTTGATAATTAGATAGCTCAAGGATTGATTTTAAACATCTACAGCAAGACATGAATAAGGTATTCTGCGTTAACCTAATAGTGGCTGCTAAATTAGGGCTTTCCCAATAAAGCTTGTTTTGTTAAAATTGATTAAGGAAAACATTAATGTATGTTTTTAACAAAACTCCTGTCGAAGAGATATCAGTCTAAGAGGTTTTTAGATGCTGTCGCAAGTAAAAATTTGAAAGGTAGCAGTTGCATTGAACCATTACCCTTTCAAAACCTGAAAATATGGTAGGGTGAAGATCTGTGCAGTTTGTGGTGACCACAGTTTCACAGATTTATTTGTTACTTCTAACCAATGAAACAAATTCATTGAGCATGTGAATTGCATGAAGACCTAGTCTGATTAAATGCTAGAAGCTGACTGGTTTTGGTGCTAAAAACAAGTTGGAGTAGAAACAGAGCAAACATAAGATTGATCTTATATCTTCCCATCCACTAGATAAACAATCTCTAGAAATCTAAGAAGCCACAAGTTGATCTAAGAAGCAGGCATCTGAGATCACTAATGCAAAATATTTTCTACAAAGAAATAGCTCATAAGTGGCATTAAAAGGAATCAAGGGTACTATTTGAGTAGATCCATAACACACAATTAATTTCATACATTCTAGAAAAGGTCTAGCATCAAAATGAATATCTGAGATGGTAGTTATTTTCAGCAGTAGTTTTATTGAAGAGTTTGTGGCACTCTGTTGACCTAAATTACTCAAGCCTGATGTAAAGCTTGTCCTGCATTGAAAACAAAAACAGACTGTTAAAAAAAAATCAAGAGAAAATAGTCAAGGAAAATCGAAGAAAGTTGATTATCAAAACCCTAGAAGCTTGAGGAGGAAAAAGGAGTTGTTAGGTTATTCAGAGGGCTTTAAAATTACACAGGTTTTAGCCATTGAAAATAGATGGGAAAAAGTGGCAAAACCAATAGGCCTGAGCCCACTGAGTTGAAATGGATTGACCAATTCCCAGGTTGTGCAGAGCTTTTTTCAGAATGCTGGTTGGTTGGATTTATTCAAGAAGATCGACAGCTATAACACTGAGGTCTCTTATAAATTTGCCCAATGCTATAACCAGAACATGGTAGTATTTGATACTCTAAAGTTTAAGTTTACTTTGGAACTAGTTGCTAAAGCTACAGGAATCAGAAATGAAGGTGAAATGTGGTTCAAAAAGTTGCCTTTCACATTTAATGTCCAGAGGTACCTTTTACTTGGCATTACTCTAGACTGGAGCAAAGAAGTATTAATTCAGAATTTTAGAGATGAATGGGTGGATCCCATCAAAGTCTTACAAAGCTATATCACCAGTGAAGGGAGATATGGATATGTCTTCAAATATCATTTTAGGTTCTTACAGCATCTGGTTGGTGAATCCAAAATGAGTCTTCATTTCTTCTTATTTAAAATTTTGCAGAAGATGTCAAGTATAGTCAAGGAGCATCAGGATCACACTTCACAATCCATATTCCATCATGGTTTAATCAAGCTCATTATTAGCACTGCTCTACAAAGAGAAAGGAAGACATGGGATTATTTTATTTTTTGGTCTGTTTTCCAAATCAAGCATGAAGAGAAGCGAACCAAAAAACATGTAGACAATGGGAAAACTCTAGTGAGAAAACTAGGTCAGAAAATCAAGTCTGAAGATAAAAAAGAAGTTAAACTTGAAGAAGTACCAAATCCCTCAAATGCAGACTATGAACATCAACAGTCTTCAGCTGATAATAAAGGAAAAAGTTCACTATTTACAAAAAAGGAAGATCAGCCTATGCGAGATAGAGCACCAGCAGAAACTTTCATGAAGGAGGAAATTGTAGTCACAGAGAAGATTGTTGTAAAGGAAGAAAGCATCCAGGTCCAGCAAAGAATCCCTATTACTATTTTATCTGAGGAAGAAGGATATCTTTTAGAAGAAGATGAATTTACTGTCAAAACTGAGTCTAGGGTTGACATGTACAGAGAATGCTGCAGTCAAGAAGATAAAACAAAGAGGTCCAAGAAAAAGAAGACCAAAGTTGAAGCTATTGATTTTGCCACAGTTAAACATCAAGGAAAAATTTTGAAGATGATGGGAGAGCTTGCCTGAACATGGAGACCCAAAACTAGGCCAAGAAACAAGTTAAGGATGAGTATGAAAAAACTGTTAAACCCTAGATTAAATGCAAAAGAGGTAACTGTACTTGATGATGATTCTTCAGATGAAAAACCAAAGATTGAGAAAGAAGCAGTTCTAAAAACTCTAGTTTCTCATCATACAAAAGGGAAAAAGTCATTGAAGTCATCAAAAGGGGCTAGTCTCACCGAGACTAAATTATCAACTGTGTTTTTGGAATTAAGAAGTGAAATATTGAAAGAACAACAGAAAAAGGAAACTGAAGTTTCTTATTCTGAAGATCAACAGTTGATAGATGAAACTATACCTATTGAAACAGCTAATCAGGAAAACCCTATTCTTCATGGTGTGTCTTCAAAGCTGTTACAGGAAGATGAAGATATCTTCAAAAAGATAGATATTCCATGGCTACCCAGTGAGATACAGGATACCACAACAGGGAAGGATTTTGACTCAAACATGGAGAACCTGCAAAGAACCATCAAACAATACAGACACTAAATGGATTACATGCAGGAAACTAATGATGGTCTGATCCTAGCAAATAGAAGACTCAGGGAGGATTTACAAGAAGTAAATGATCATTATCAAGAGCTCACTGCAGTCTCCAAGGAGGCCCTGAAGAAAAAGAGAAGCACAGATTTACAATGTGTAGAATTGAAGCAGACTGTCAGAGGCTTGCAGCAGCAGAATGAAGAACTTACAATAATGTTATCAAATATGGAAGCTAAGCAGAAGAGAGCCAGGAAGAAAGCCCAAGATTTGGATGGAATAGTCCTACTAGCTGAAGCTGCCAAAGACCTTTGAGTTTGGTAGTTAGTCAGTTACTTGTTATGTCTTTTGAAAAACACTTTAGTTAGTCAGTTATTAGTTATGTTTTTGAAGAAAGACTTTATTTTGTAAATATAATTTCACTTTATCCCATTGATGAGTTGGCTGAAGACAGTTAAGGTTTAGACCCTAACTAATTTATTGAGAAATAGTATTTAGATAGATGAGAAAGAGAACAAATGGTTCAATTTTTGGAGGACTTCAGGAGGTCTTTTGGACTTATTGATGAGCTAAGTACATAACTCTCATATGTATTTGATGATAGAACTATGAAATATATGATCCTTTACACCCTTCAGTATATGTTTTGGCTTCATTTTTTATTTGTTTAGTTACATGATTGATAAATCCATTGGTGGTTTATGGTTTATATGCTGGTAGTGCTTGTCTTTTGTGAATGAGCTTCATTATCATGTTCTGTTGGATATTGGTAATTATATTATGCATATCTGTTTTTCTTTGCTTATGATTTAGTTCCTATTTGGCTCATGAGTGTATTCCCTATTTGTCACCAAACTTTATGACCAGAAAAAACTTTTTAAAAACCCTAAAACCTAGTTTTCTTTGATTGAATATTTGAGATTGTGTTGGCTTGTTTCTTTGTGGCCTAGAAACAATTTCTGGCACAAACATCTTTGGTGCCGTTGCCGGGGAACAAAGTTGAAAACATATTTTTTCCTGGGATACTTATAATTTCACTAGTTTTAAGAGGTGAACTTAAACCAACACATCTTTAAGGCTACTTTTCACCAAAGTTTGACACAGTGGCTACTAGAGGAGTTGGGACTAGAAATATACCTACTTAACCATTGCAGTTGGGTGTTACAGATCCTGAACAAATATTGAATACTGCAAGAAAGATTAAGAGGTCTCAGTATTTATCATCTTTATATCAGCCTGACCAGTTGGAGGCTTCATCACCTTCATTTGTATTGAGAAAAGAAGAAGAAGTTTTAGCCTGGTTAAAGCCTACAATTCCTGATAGTAGTTTCCAAGTTTTTATTAATCCTCAATCCTTTTTAAAAGATAAAATTGCCTCTCCTGGTAAGATACATCTCTTTCAGTTGAAATTAGGTAAAAACTCCTTTCAGTCAAGTTCCAGTCAAACCTCTTCATCATCAAAATCAGTCAGTCCAAAAATGGCAACCCAAAATCAGCCCATAGACATGATGGACCAGATGGTTGCAGCCAGATATGCACCATTGGTCTTGCCCCATCCTTTAAATGCACTACCTGAAGGGGACTACCAAAAATATCTTCCTAGGTTTAATGGACAGGGGGAAACCACAACTGAAGAACATTGGGAAGCTTTCCTTAGTTATGCTGATAACCAAAATATTGAGCCCAAGGACGTATGGATGAGAATTTTTGTGTAGATCCTCAATGGAGATGTAAGGAAATGGTTCAGGGAGTTGCCTGCTAATTCCATCACTATCATCGAAGAACTTTGTGATCTCTTCATGAGACAATGGGGTGACACTAAAGACCATACATAATACATAACTGAATTTGGAGCTCTTAGGAGGAAAAAGGATGAGACTATTGCATATTTTTTGAAGAGGTTTAACAAAATGTATAGTAGAATTCCCGCAGAGATAAATCCTACAGAAACATCTTCCAAACTTACATATGCAAATGCCTTTGATCACGAATTTTCCTTATTACTGAGAGAAAGGAGACCTATCTCTTTACTGAATATGAAGGATGCAGCATTGGAGGTAGAATCCAACATACTGGCTTCAAATAGATTAAAGAAGGAAACAACTCAACAAATTTATGATAGAAAAGGAAAAAAGAAAGCAACCCCAGGAGGTTCTGCTTCTCATTCTGCTGAAGGGAAAATTGATGAAATGGATAAGCTAGTAAAAATTTTAACTGCAAAATTAAACAAATTAGAGCTTGACAAAAATCCCAGCAAGCCTGTTCCAGAGGGTGAAAGGAATCCTAATAATCAGAACCCATTTAGAAGATAGTTTTCCCCCAGGTTCATGCCTAGAGAACGTAGGAACAATGATATTCAGCGGGAAAGAAGAGACAATGAGGACCAAAGAGTACCACCACCACTTCAAAATAATGTTGCTTATGCAGAAGAAGTTGATGATGAAATTATATTTGAAGATATTGACCAAGATATGAACCATTTTGGAGAAAGACTATATGGGGGTTTTGTTACTGAGGAAGAGTTCCTAAATGTTGAAAGTTATGATGCTGATATGTTCGAAATAGAAGATGATTTAGTTCTGAAAATTTCTGCTATAACTGTTGATGTCAATCAAAATGAACTCAGAAAGACTGTAAATCTAAGATCAGGTCCAAAACAGGTGGTACAAGCCCCAAAGAAGAAGGCAGCTTTCCCTGATAATCAACCATTTGATCCTGTAACAGAGAAGAAACAAGGTTCAGAAAAACAAAACAAGAACACAGAGGTTGAAGAAGTAAGTAAAGTTGTTCAGAATTTTAGCCTGGAAAATGAATTAGGGAAGTTAAAGATTCCTGTACCTTTAACTGAATTGATGAAAAACCCTTCATATAAAGAATCAGTCCTTAAAATGCTTAATTCAACAAGTAATCAGCCTATTTCTGACACAGTAAATTTGCAAGAAGAAAGCCCTAGGATTTTCATTGGATCAGCCTTGGCTGAAAAGATTGAAAATGAAGCAGGTGCTTCACCTCCATTCTACATCACCTTGACAGTCCATGAACAAATGATTCATAATTGTTTGTTAGATTCGGGATCCTCACATAATTTAATGCCAAAGGTTGTTATGGAGGCTTTAGGGCTGAGTATTACCAAACCCTACCATGATCTGTATGCCTTTGATTCTCGATCAGTGAAGTGTTTAGGAGTAATTAAAGACATGGTTGTCAGCCTGGCTTAGTTACCCATGAAAAGTGTGATCATGGATGTTGTGGTAGCTGACATTACACCAAATTTTGGCTTCTCTCTAGGTCTTGGGCAAAGAAGGTTGGAGGGACCTTACAAATGGACTTATCATATGCTACTATTCCTGTGTTTCGAGGAGAAAACAGAAGGCTGTATAGAGAGCTTCAATTTGCCTACGTTGTGACAGATGACAAGAACCTTTCCAATCACCCACTGTATGCAGTTGATAAAGACTTGGGTACTTGCATGTTACATTTCAACGATGATGACAATATTGCTAGTTTATTACAGGTTGAAAAGGAATAGCCAGTAAAATGCAGCAGAGAAGAAGAAGATGAACTGTGGAAATTATACTTTGATGGATATTCTTGCAAAGAGGGTGCTAGAGTTGGAGTTCTTCTTATATCCCCTGGAGGTGAAACAGTAAAGTTGGTGTATAAACTTGAGTTTATTACTACAAATAACACTACTGAATATGAAGCTTTGCTGTTAGGATTAAAAGCTGCCAAAGATTTCGGCCTCCAGCAGATTTCTACATATGGCGACTCTGAATTGGTTGTTCAACAGGTGAGGAACAATTATCAAGTGAAGCAGGGTTTGCTGAAAATTTATCAAAATGAGGTATGGGACATGCTTGAAAATTATTTTGTAGCTTTTAATATTACCCATATTCCAAGAGATCATAATCAGGCTGCAGATTCATTGGCCTTGGCTGCCACACACTTTAGAATCCCCAAGACCACCCAGTTGAGGTATCCCATTGAGGTGAGGTACAGACCATCTATACCTAATAATGTAAAGCAATGGAGAGTGTTCAAAGATGACATTGAGATTAAAATATTCCTAGAGCTTACCCATGATTTTTCAAATTCCCTGATTGATTAAGAGGAGGATGAAGAAGATGGACAAGTGGATGAGATTGCTGAAGATGAGATAGCAGGTCATAAAATTATTGAACTTAAAAGAAACTTCATCCCAAAATGTTTGGTACCTCTAGAAAGAATATTTACAAAGGATGATACACTTTCAAATCCTGTTGTTCAGTCCTCAGAAGACAATGTAGTGGACTATAATATTGGCTCGCCAGAACATCCTAGAATGGTCAAAATTTCTAAAGCACTTACAACCGAACAAAGAAATAGGTATATTAAACTATTAAAAGAGCATGTAGATGTTTTTTGCATGGTCTTATGAGGAATTAAGAACTTATGACACAGGAATCATACAACATAAAGTCCCTTTAAAACCAAATGTCAAACCTTTTCGTCAGAAATTAAGAAGGATTAACCCAGCCTTGTTTCCTGTTATTGAAAAAGAAGTGAAGAAGTTATTGGATGCCAAGATCATAGTCCCCCTTAGGTATTCTTCATGGGTGGCTAATATAGTCCCTGTTAGGAAAAATAATGGGGAAATTATGTTGTGTGTTGACTTCAGAAATCTAAATAGATCTTCGCTAAAAGATAATTATCCTCTGCCTAAAATTGAGCAAATATTGCAGCAAGTAGTTGGGGCACAAAGGATCTCTATGGTTGATGGTTTCTCAGGGTACAATCATATTTCTATGCATCCTGATGATAAGGAGAAAACAGCTTTTACAACTCCTTGGGGAACTTTCATGTATGATAAGATGCTTTTTGGTCTAATGAATGATGGCGCCACTTTTCAGAGGGCAATGGATATTGATTTTGTTGGAGAAAAGGACAAGTTTGTGGTAATCTACTTAGATGATATTACTATTTTCTCCTAATCAGATGATGAACATTTGAAGCATTTGAGGAAGAATTTCCTAAAATGTAGAAAATTTGGCTTGTCTTTAAATCCAAAGAAGTCACATTTTGTTGTACAGGAAGGTAAATTGCTTGGTCATTTAGTGTCTGTTGATGGCATAAGAATTGATCGTGAAAGGGTAAAAGCTATATTGAAGATAAGTTTACCAAGGAGTAAAAAGGATGTCCAATCATTCGTTGGTAAAATCAATTTTTTGCGTTGGCTTATACCAAACTTTACTGAAACTATCAAACAGATCACAGCCATGCCGAAAAAGGATCAGGAAGTCAAGTGGACCACCGAGTAAAAGAATGCATTTGAGAAGATCAAAATGGCTCTTACTGAAGCTCCTATATTAGTAAGCCCATATTTTACCAAGGAATTTCTCACATTCTCATTTGCATCAGAGGATACAATAGTATTTTTTTTGTTGTAGAAGAATAAGGAAGGACTAGAGCAGCCTATTGCATTCTTCAGCAAAACTCTTAGGGATTCTGAACTGAAATACAGTATCTTAGAAAAACAGGCCTATGCTCTGGTAAAAGCTTTAAAAATTTTCATATTCTATGTTCTGCATTCTAAAGTAATTTCATTTGTGCCTAATGCTACTGTAAAAGATGTTTTGACACAACCTGATAGTGAAGGGAAAAGAGGTAGGTGGATTGCTAAAATCATGGAGTATGATGTAGATATCAGACCTACCAAACTTGTCAAGAGACAAGGTTTAGACAAGCTACTGGCTGAATCAAATTGTCAGGCTCTGAGATTTCATATCATAACTGAAGAAATAGCTCAGAAAGAAGATCAAGCAATACTGGAAAAAGAGAAGATCATGGACTATTATTCATCATCAACATGGTATGCAGACATTGTATATTTTCTGTTGTTTTTGCAATGTCCTGAGCATTTATATTGGAAAGCTACTAGATCGTTAAAGCTTAAAGCTACTAAGTATTTTCTAGTAGAAGAGCAGTTATTCTGGAAGGACCCAGGTGGTATACTACTCAGATGTCTGGATAAATCTAAAATTGAAGGAGTGATTTTTGAATCCCTTGAGGGTGCTTGTGGAGGCCACAAGTATTGGAAGACAACAGCATACACGATTTTAAGAGCTGGATATTATTGGCCCTCTTTGTTTGAAGATGTTTATCAGCAGGTCAGAGCCTGTATCCTTTGTCAAAATTTTACTGGCAAATAGAAATCATTTTCATTGCCACTAAAACCTATTGCAGTTAATGCTCCTTTCCAGCAATGGGGTCTGGATTTTATAGGGGAAATAAATCCAGCTTCCTCAGGACAACACAGGTGGATTCTAACTGCAACAGAATTCATTACCAAATGGGTGGAAGCCATCCCTACAAGGAATGCCACAAACAAAGTAATCATGAAATTTATTGAGGAGAATATCCTTACTGTAGAAGGAGCAAGTCGACATAAGTCGACTTGAACGAAGACCGACTTAGTCGATCAGCCGACTAAGTCGAGGGACCGACTACGTAGGTCGGCCGAGTAAACACAGTAGTTAGTCTGTTAACTAATAGTCGTGTCGGTTCGGTGAACCGACAGGTAGTTATGATTGTAACTGTTTGTAACCTGTATATTAGGCTGTTGAGCCACACAAGAACACAGTTCAGTTCTTGGCTTTGTATGATCTATTGAGAATAATATAATCTGTTCTTGTTATCAGTTCTTGTCTCTTGCATCTGCGTATATTGTTGTATGTATTATTGGTAACCTTATGTGATCTGTAGGATTACAACATTGGTTCCGTTGCCGGTAGTACATAACTGAATATATGCTCACATATGATACCAGAGCAGGAGATCAAGGACTGGTGGGAACGAAAAATTGCTAACTACCTACAAAATTACGCGAGAAGGAACAGATTGACAGTCGCAGAAGCCAAAGCCCGATTTTTCACTGAAACTCACGAAAAATTTGTCGAATCCGT
>LPNX010012832.1:0-11651 GCA_001517045.1 Pseudotsuga menziesii
GACTCAAATACATAATAGAAACATCCCGAAATAAACATCGGGTTACAATACATAAGATACATAGAAGAATACATTCCGAAGTTACATATACATCAACATTTACCAAGAGTAAAGTGGGTTCCAACCTTCAAGGTTGAATGCAGAAGACGAGGATATGTTGATGACCTAAGAAGAGAAATTCATAGAAGATGTTGTGATACTAGAATGATGTTTGGGATATAGTACTCAAACCGGAAAGCAAGAATGTGGTATCTTCCAAATGGATTTGCAAGATAAGATATGTTGCTGATAGAAGTAAGGTAAGAGTTGTGGCTAGAAGTTTCTATTAGTAAGAGGGAATTAATTCTGAAGAGAAACTTACTCCAGGTAGCAAGGTACACTTCCTTCAAAACTATCATGGTAGTTTCTTCCATGATGAAGTAAAGACAAGCCTTCCTTAATGGTATAATTGAGGAAGAGTCTTACATCGAATATTCATGAGGATTTGAAGCTGAAGACATAAGGAATCAAGTACGCAAGTTGAAGAAGGCCCTCTATGGCCTGAAGCAAGCTCCCAGAGCTTGGTATGGAAGAATAGATAGTTTCCTGATGAGCATGGGCTTTGCCAAGAGTAAAGACGATCCTAACCTTTCCTACAAGGTTGTATAAGATGTACCTGTCATTCTATTACTATATGTGGATGACTTATTCTTGACAGGGAATGAGAAACAGATCATGGAAAGTAAGAAGAAACTAGCAGAAGAATTTGAGATGAAAGACCTTGGGTTAATGCATTATTTCCTAGGTCTGGAAGTATGGCAAAGTTCAGAAGGAATCTTTCTCAACCAGGGAAAGTATGTGGTAGAGATATTGAAGAGACTCAAATGCAAATTCATGGCCACACCCATGTACTCCAACCTGAAGCTGTTAGCTGATGACTCATTAGAGTTAGTGGATGTGACTCACTACAGATAGATCATTGGGTCATTGATGTACTTAACAAATGCCGGACCAGACATTTGTTTTGCTGTGAACACCTTAAGTCAATATCTTGTTCAACCAAGATGGGTTCACCTAGTAGCTACAAAACATATCTGAAAGAGACTATAGACTTTGGTCTATACTATGATGGTATCCATGAGTATAGATTGTATGGCTACACAGATGCAGATTGGGCTGGAAGTATCTCAGACAAGAAAATCAATTTAGGTATATGCTTTGAGGTCTGCTATGAGTTCATGGTTTAGCAGGAAACAGTCCAGTGTTTCTCTTCGCACAGTTGAAGCAGATTGCTCTACTATGTTTTGAAGCCATATGGCTTCAGAAGCCGATATCAGGTCTCTTTGACCTAAATATGGATACAACAATGATTCTATGTGATAACCATAGTTGTGATGACAAAGAACCCTGTGTTCCACATAACACGTAGAATTTCGGTATTTCTACATACAAGATAAGACGAAGATAATGATACTGTAGATGCAGATGATGGTGATTTAGTATTTCTATATTGAATATAGAGATGATGATGTTTCAGTATTCCCATATTGAAGATATAGATGATGATGCTTTTAGTATTCACATACTAGAGATACATATGGTGATAGATCAGTATTCAGATATTGAAGATGTAGATGATGATGGTTTGGATGATGATGTACCGATGAAGCCTCTGCCTCGAGTAGAGTTCGAACACTTTCGAGACAAGCTTGGTGTTGTTCGGACAGACCTTCCTCGAAAGGGGGAGTAGTGATGTTGCAGTGGGATTGTATCATCCTTGGGCATTTTCCCTAAAGTGAACCAGAGACCTCGGTCCTCGAGAATGAAGAGGGATTGTATCATCCCTGGACATTTGTCCATAATAGATCCGGTGACCTCGGTCATCGAGAACATGATGGGATTGTATCATCCTTGGGCACCTTCCCTAAAGTGATCTAGAGACCTCGGTCTTCGAGAATGAAGAGGGATTGTATCATCCTGGGACATCTATCCATAATAGATCCAGTGGCTTCGGTCCTTGAGAATGTGGTAGGATTGCATCATCCTTGGACATAGTCCTAAAGTGATAGGGAGTGATTATCTCGTAATTGTATCCAATGACTTCAGTTGTAGAGAATGTGGTAGGATTGCATCATCCTTGGACTCAAGTCCTAAAGTGATAGGGAGTGATTATCCCGTAATTGTATCCGGTGACTTCGGTCATCAAGAATGTGGTAGGATTGCATCATCCTTGGACTCAAATCCTAAAGTGATAGGGAGTGATTATCCCGTAATTGTATCCGGTGACTTCGGTCGTCGAGAATGTGGTAGGATTGCATCATCCTTGGACTTAGTCCTAAAGTGATAGGGACTGATTCTTCTGTAATCAATTCGGTAACTTTGGTTGTTGAGAATGTGGTGGGATTGTATCATCCCTGGACTTTAAGTCCAAAAGTGATCCAAAGACTTTTTGTCTTTGAGTTGTGGATTGCAGGTTGTTGCTGATGATGATGATGCCGTACTGATCGAAAGATCAGAGTATGATGATGATGACGTACTGATCGAAAGATCAGAGTATGATGATGATGACATACTGATCGAAATATCAAAGTATGATGATGATGACGTACTGAACTAAAAGATCAGAGTATGATGATGACGCACTATGATTATGATGTTTCTGATCGAAAGATCAGAGTATGATGATGATGTTTCTGATCAAAAGATCAGAGTATGATGATGATGCTTCTGATTGAAAGATCAAAGTATGTTGATGATGTTTCTGATCGAAAGATCAGAGTATGATGATGATGTTTCTATGTTGATGATGTTTCTGGTCGAAAGATCAAAGTATGATGATGATGTTTCTAATTGAAAGATCATAATGTGATGATGATTATGATCAACAGATTAGAATATGATGATGATGATGTTGCTGCTGATCAAAAGGTCAAGGTGCTGAAGATGTTGTTGTTGATTGAAAAGTCAAAATGCTGAAGATGTTGCTGATCAAAAGGAAAAAATGCTGAAGATGTTGTTGCTGATCGAAAAATCAAAGTACTTAAGATGTTGCTGATCGAAAGTTCAAAATGCTGAAGATGTTGTTGCTGATCGGACAGTCAAAGTGATAAATATGTTGCTGATCGAAAGATCCAAGTGCTGAAGATGTCGTTGCTAATTGAAAGATCAAAATGCTGAAGATGTTGTTGATCAAAGACTGAAGATGTTGCTGATGATGAAGATTGAAGATTGAAGATGAAGACTACATGATGTTGAAAAGCTTCCAATGATTTATAGATGTGTTACCCTGCTGATGTTGATGATGTCCCCCATCTCTGCTCTTGTTGTTGTTGATCTAGGATACCCTTCTCGTTAAGGGGGAGTGTTGAAATATTGTAACTTTGAAGAATATTCTTTATGTATCTTTTGTGGTCCCCGATGGTCCAACTGGGAGAACCATTTGTATTTCATTGTACCCTGATGCTCCTAATCAAAAGAACTAATAAGAGTCATGAGGTAGTCCCCTCAAATTGTAAAGGTGGGTCATCAGTACCCCAGTGTGGTTACTTGAGCCTACATGTGTAACTCGAGCCTACATGAGTTAACTTAAGCCGACATGTTAATTGAGTAAAATTTAAGTGAACGGATGAATATAAATAGAGGTGTAGTGCTCCTCACTTGAGACACACACACTCACTTGGAATAGCGCACTTGTGGAGGAGAGGAGTTGCTGGAGAAGGAGGAGAATCAGGTTTTTGATCTCCTTGTTGGTTTTACCTTTTTCCCTTTTTGGGGCATCTATATTTAGGAAGCTTTTGCTGCGTTTTTCCCTTCAGGGTTTTCCCAGGATAAATATGTGTTGTTCTTGTGATATTGTTTCTTTCAGTGATCCTGTTTTATATGATTTTATTATGAAAAATGAAATGATATACTGATGTCTTAGTTAAGCATATGAAAATTTAATAGATTTTGAATTGAACACTAATGAATATATTCTAGCATATGAAATCTTAACAGTTCCAAGTGGGACTGGATCACATTCTAACAGGAGAGAACTTTTACTCCAGAACCGTACCATTTGACAAGTCAAGGTGGAATGGAAGGATCTTATTCCAGAAGAAGCTAATTACGAGCTAGAAATTAATATGTAGGAGGCATATCTAGACTTATTCCAAGAGGATGAAATGGAAGAATAAAACAAAAAACATTATAACACTCAAGAAAGTGTTATCCTTTAAGGGAAGGTGTATGTAGCACACCATGAATTAATAACTTATTTTTAATTCTGCTGAAAAATACTTTAACTATTATTTTTATTATTTTATTATTTTTAACAGAAAAGTCAAGAATAAAACATTTTTATCTAATAAAATATGATGAAGGGGGACAAAAGTGGATATATATGTTAAAGAGTGCTTGTTGACCCACAAGAGGAAAAGATATGTGGTTGAATCCACTAAGTGAGAAATCAAGATGCAAGAGGCATCATCCCCAAAAATCAGGTCACAACTCTTAGTTGAGTGATAAAGAGCAGGGGGCTCATAAATGACCACGTTCTATGAAAAATACTATATATTAATATGTCCATGAGCAGCAGGAGGCTATCATTAGACGTGGATTGAATTTGTGAATGCAAGAGATGGCGCATTGAAGGATTTTTCTCTTATGGTTCAACAAACAGCTCGGGGGTTATGGAGCAAGTAACTTGGCTTCTCTCGGGGTTGGTTGGGAGGAAGAACTTCTCCACTTTTGTTTTTCCAACATTAGTTCGAGGTTCTAAATATATGTTTCTTGTTACATTTATAGTAATATGTTATCCTTATTCTAGATCTAGACAGGTTAAGTTAAAACCCAATATAAAACAATTAGTCTAGCTTAATCATCCATTTCCTATTTTATTATCTTGATTATAAGTATGATTGATTGATTTAATTATATTGATTATAAACCATTTATTTGATTTTTAGGATTTTCCTTTGACGGATTATATGTTGGAAATCAAAACTTAGCACTTAATGGATGAGTATCAAATTATATCGAATCCTTCCTAGGAGACTATTTTACTAATGCACTTCTACGTTCTATATCTATATTATTTTCTAATATCTATAATATCCATGTATAATATGTGTGTGTGTGTGTGTGTGTGTGTGTGTGTGTGTGTGTGTGTGTGTGGGTGTGTAGCAGTTCATTGAATACAATCATGAAAACCTTATTAAGGTATGAAGTAGATCTGTTACATATAGAGTAATCCTACTGAGGATTTCAAATAGAAATTAATCTTATATTGTATATGTCGAATCAAATATTTACTTTAATTCACCATCCACATAGTAAAATTAATAATATTATGAATAGATCCTTTAAGGATCTATGGGTTTTTATTTCCATTTCAAGGATCTGAAGTAACTAAGAGGTTATATAAATCGCATATCTACAGCAATCGACTAAGAGGCTATATAAATCACAGATCTACAGTAATCAAACTAAGAGACTATATAAATCACAGATTTACAACAATCAACTATGAAATCATTTAGACAATATGTTCTATATTTTATTTAAACAAACACATACAGATCCAAGATCCTAATTAACATCCACAAAGCATGCACATGATAGTTAAAATCAAGTCAAATCTAATCTAATACTTTCGGCGACCGGTGTGCTAGCTAGCACAACTATTTTTACGACATCAAAATCTCAGTCATGAAACAAGCATCATTTCCCCATCAAACCAAAGCTATGATCGATAGCTAAGTCTTAAAACAAAGATTTTAACTACTGCATAAGAAATTGAAAACCCTATGGGTTGTATCAGTTAATGCAACAAACATAGTAAAGATAGGGATGTAAATCCACATTGTAGATACCCCAATCTACATAGAGGCAAAGCCTCGGTAGAGTATTCACACACATGCATCGTGTTCATCATACGATTACATCATTACAACTGTCAGAAAAGTATTATACTCACGGCTGTAAGACCATCAACAATGGAAGCCTTGTAACTTAAAAACCAATAGCATACAAATATATACAGATCTAAAGAAAAAATGATGATTGGAATTATAGAGCGAAATCTCGACATCCTTTATAAATTGAACAACACACATAATTAATAAAGATTAGTTGTAAGACCATTGCTGATGGCTTCCACATTAATTTTAATATCAATGTTAAACAGTATGGGAATATGACCAGTCAATGGCACCCAAACTCTGCCAGGGAACATATAAAACATTACATTACAGTGCCGTAACAATGGCTAAAGAGCCGACGCGAAAGACACCCTATAAGGGTTTTACAAGAAATCATATGCTTTTAAACTGAAACACTTATATTTTTAAACGATGTGGCTACCACATGAAACCCTCACAGCTCCTGCCCAACATGATCTACAACCACGTCATAGATGGGTCATCTTGATGTCAAAAATCTTATTAAGGAAAACAAAGGTTTAACTATGGGCCACATACTTTACTTGAGTGTTTAGAAATGTGGGCCACGGAGGAGGTGACTATGTTGCCTCCCTCTCTAGTGCCTTAACTTGCAGTATTTATTATAATAAGAAAAATTGTATACTCTGTGAAATCAAATCAAATTGAAAAATTAAATTATGGGACAACTCTTGCCTTGGCAAAATGGTAGAGAGGGCCAGGTCGGCTCCTCCAGAGCACCCTTATCCCTCCTCTGACTGCATTTTCTTAAAACAAAAATACAGTTAATAAATAGTAACAAAACTTCTTTAAAAAAATAAAACCCTTACCTGTAGCAGATAGTGTGAAAGGAAAAGATGTGGCAAATTCAATTTATTTTCTACAATCCACCATGGAGTTCAAAGAAGCTCTTTTAACACCTCGAGAAGGGCAAACCAGATTGTTGTTAACACTTTCCCAAAACCAGGACTGACACTCAACAAATAAATCAAAGCTCAATGGCCCTTGCTGGCCACACAAAGTTGTAAATAACTCTTTCTTCCACAGTAGTCAGGGAAGAGCCCTTCGAATCATGCCAACTACACATAAGAAGAAAGAAAACACCCATACACTAATTATCACGATATGAATAGAGCTCGACTCTGTGTTTATTCCACCAAACCAATATGCAAATGAGGCTCGAGACAAGAAACAACACATTAAACCATGGTCTGAAAACCCTAACTACCATTTGAAAAGATGGACGGTGGAGGAATCACTACGTAACATAGTAAAGGACTTGGCTGCGCTGTCAACTCGCAGCCAGGTCATGAGTTAATGCTTAAGTCAACCAAGGACAAACGCAATAACCATCCACAACACAATCATTTAAACCACAATCATTGCAATCAACTTTGGATTATGACCATTTCCAAGAACCATCGTAAGTATTGGAACCATGGCAAGTAATTCCATTGTGCATTATGCCAAGGACCACAACCTAAATATTATATTATGCCGACATTTTCAAAAAAATTCCAACCATGGTATTATATTATGACAATAACATCAAATTACAATGTAACCATTGTGTTATAGTATGTTAAACCTTTAAATCTATGCAAATCAAGGTATAACCATATGGCATGGTATATAAAACATAACCATCAAGGACCATAAAGAAAGTGCATCATAGGCCAAACCATGTAATCTCATGCCAAGTATTATGTCTTAAACCCTCACATTCTATTCATATAACAAGAGGTCACCATATGGAGGAACCATATGCTTTACAAACCCTAAGCATTTTACACTTAAGGGGAGATCACCACACACCATAGTATAGACTATGGTAAGGCCAAGGCTTCTAATTTACATCGCAACCTACAAGCTAGGGTCAAGACCCTAGACAGTCTCCCCATGCCTTAGGCTAGTTCAACCTAATATAAAAAAAAGTAAACAGTAAAGAAAAAATAAAAACGAAATACATCAACTACGTAAGATATGGATGGAGGTTTCGGGAGGAGCTAGGAACTCTCACAACTCAGTAGAACCTATCATAAACAAACAGGATAAAAATATTAAAATTCATAGAAGTGAAATCATAGAAAATTTGCCAAGTAAGTATGGAAGTAATGCATGTAATTTTTTTTTATTTACGATTTTTAGGTGTGTTACAATTTGATTCCCTTGAGGGCTTTACCTAGAGCGATGGGGTGACCTTGAGGTATTATTCAAACAAGTGGTTGTGCCTGAAGAGATTGTATTAAATGATTTTGTGACATGTCCGCACATAAGTGGATCAAATCTCACCTTAATGTCCTTTAAATTGAAAAGTTCCAAGACTTAGCTCAAGCGGTCATGAACCATATGTGAGATCTCTTACCCCAAAGCTGGGGAGGCCATAAATTCATTATTTGACTTTTTTTGTCCGTTTGGGATTAGGATATATAATTAGGGTCGACGATTTACCTTGTTTATCATCTATAAATCATGAGAAAATACTGTGAGGGTTTTCCATAAGGTTATTTCTTGAGAAAAAAACAAAATATATTCCAATTGATGACATTTTATATTGCACAAAATGCTCCCACAAAATAACATATCCAAATGGGCTCACTCTACAATTCAAAGTGCACAAAAAAAAGATGAAAAAATCAACACAAAAAAAAGTTGAAAAAATCAATTGAACTCCTCCATTGAAGCCTATGCGACTATATGCAAAGCCATTTACATTATATAAGTATTAAAATCAGAAATTTACATTACAATATGTTTTTTTTTTCCAACAAAACTACACTGGAACTCTTTTTTGGAGGTACCACTTTAGAAGAAACTAGATTTGCAAAGACAAATTCTTGAGGAAAACAAATAAAATACAAATTGATATAGAATAGGTTTTTTTTGGAATGCACTACTATGCATTACATAGAATATATTCAACTTTACAATCGTGCTAAACCATTTTTAGAGATTTGATATATACTTTTGCCATGAACTCCTTTTCTTTTAGATTAAGAATAGTTAGTTTTATTTTACTATTGTCAATACGGAATATATGTCTATGATTAATAATGATTTATTTTAAAGATGTATTGTTTTCTATATTAACATTTTTTTCAAACTCAAATATCCTTTGCAATTTATAAAACAATTAACGAAAAAGAACACTTCAATAATTCTCTTGAAAACATTTATGATATATGACATAGTTAGTTCGGATGATGATGACACATGATAAATAAAATAGTTAGTTATGATTATGATGATTCACTTGATGTATTAAAATAATTTTTTTATTAAAACATTTTTTTTATTAGTTCCGATGATGATGACACATGATAAATAACATAGTTAGTTCTGATTCTGATGATTCACTTGATATATTAAAACATTTTTTTTGTATTGTTACCTCTTTTTTTTAATTCTTGAAAACCATCTTCTTAAGGTCATTGATATCATTTTACAATTAACATTGTCCATGTGCTGACCACGTTTAGAAATTCAGTGCAATTTCACTATATTCATTTGAGCAAATTACTATTTTACAGCTTAGCTTTGATTTTCTAAAATATGAGAAATGGATCATGACAAATTCAAAATGGCAAATTCTACAGAAACAAACTTAGTTATCCAATCATATATTTTTTTTCAAAGAAAAAATTCGTAAATATATTATTCACATTCAGCAGATGGTCCTAAATGTCCATTATACCAAAAAAAACCAACTAAAAAGTTGACATTACATACAGATAATTGCCTCATGAAGAGCACAATGTACCATTAATATCCAAAATCTGACCCAACTATAAAGTTGTCATTACATACAGAAAACTGCCTCATGAATGACAACTTTATAGTTGGGTCAGATTTTGTATATTAATGGTATGAAGCCCACCAGGGATCAATTCCCACCAAGGCATGGCCCGCTGTGATAAGGCTCAAAGGGTAGACGACCCCTGGATAGGCTACCGCCCCTTGTCGGGATTGGAGTCGGGACGTCTCGGCCTTTGCTGAGTCACAAGTTTCTGGTATATCCTCGCTTGCGGGCTGTCAGTTTATACCATAGAGGTTATAGTGGCAGCCAGCGGATTTGATCCTGGGTTTGGCCCAGACAATTGCGACGAGTTACCGATTCCTCTATTAGAAACTGCCTCATGAAGAGTATAATGTATCATTACTTTTCAGCAAAAAAACAAATCATAGATCAAGCCTCTATTAACAACCATCCAGCAGAAAAAAATAAGTCTGATCATAGCAAAACCTCGTGTGAGTCTTCATCAAAGAATGGTTTAACTAATTAATCTAGAGATGGAATTAGTGATATCACTTTCTATGTCTTTCTTGATTGATTGGAGCCTAGTGTTGGAAATTGTTTCATTAATATAAGCTTATATCTAAGTTTAGCTTGCTTTCTTAGTTATATATATATATATTACACCTAGTGCCTTGTGTTCAATATCTTTTGCATTTAAAAAAGTTATAACATAAAACTTGTGTTGTGTGTTTTACCTTATTATCCCTGCCGCAGCAGGTATATAGTAATCGTTTGCAAGTCAATAGCCTTTGACCTTGTATTAGTTTCCAAACACCAAAAAATTAAAATCTGTTTTCTAAAGTTAAAGTTTAGAGTTTGCAAAAAAATATTTTAAATTTTAATAAAAATATTTGGATTTGCTATTTTGTAAAGTTCTGATTGGCCAATCAGGAATGATGTCATTCTTGGAGTTTGGTATCTGGTTTTCACTTGACACATGGCAATGATGACATCAGCATAAACTGGTTTTCATAAACTGTGCACTAAAAAGTCCAAGCTTTACAGTTCCATTAAGCGCATCGGAGAACTTGACCATTGTCCTTTCCTCTCCAGCGAAAGAATACACCATTCTAATCGAGGACAGTGCTTGCTCTGCAATATTTCCTGCTACATTATAGGCTTCAGTAAGCTTGTGAGACATCTCCACTAGAATCCGTCCATACAATATTCCTGGAATCATCAGCAAGATCACAAAAGGAAACGACACTATTTCTAGTCTCCATGTCAAGTAGAATGCCACAAAATAAGCGGAGAGGAACAGAGACACATTCATGATGAAGCTGGGTAACTGAAATCGGCAAATTTCGATCAAAAATTAGTGTCATTTTAGCGACCCATTTCTATATTTGACAATCATAACAAAAAACAAGATCCTGTAGAGCTTGAACATAAAGAAAATCGGCTAGTTAAGATCACATACCTTTTCAGCGAAAACGTCCTGTATAACGAGAGTATCATTCGAAATGCTGGTAACAACTTTTGATGTGGTGGTGCCTTCGGTGTCAAAGAATCCCTCGTCTTGTCTCAAGACAGCTTTCAAATATTTTCTACGCATCCAAGACGCTTTCCTTTCGTCGGTTCTCGCCCAACAGAATGCCTCTGATGAAACAAAGTGAAGCAACATAATGAAAAACCCTTCTCAAAAGCACTCTGGAAAGGGCAAAAGAGCCAAACAAACAAAGTAGCAGTTATACCCACCAAGAAACGCAGCAACCAATACACCGATCGACAAATACACTAAACGCAAAGTATATTGCACAATTTACAAACACATAGTCATTAATCAATATGTCAGATCGTTTCTCTCCTAAAAAATATTACGCTGCAATTGATTACATTGTTTCTGCTTTCCATTCTGAATTCGAAAGATTCATTTCAATCATGTCATGAACTGTAAAAAATCTATACCGATCCCTGTTGGAAAACGGGGTAAAAATATGCTATTATTATTCAAAAAC
>LPNX010012873.1:0-12500 GCA_001517045.1 Pseudotsuga menziesii
ATTTTCCATAATGTTGTTTATAAATATGCCAAAAGTTCTCTTGTATGTCAAGTTAATGAACATGCCAAATTTTACATATGATCAATAAACCATATATATATCAATCATATGAACATTTCAAGATCTCATTCACAAGATATAAATAACATTAGAATACATACATGTACCTATGTAGGTCATACCTATCAAAGTTCTGTGTAGGCTCTCTTACAGGACTAAAACCCTAATTTTTTAAGTAGGTAATATTGTCAATGTTTTCAGCCGATATATACGACTAGGATGATGGAAACAAGATGCCGCAACGATAAACTTATGTTTTAAGGCTTGTATAATTTCCTTCTTGACAACTCACCTCTTATACCCGCATGTCCATTGCCAAAGGGGTAGTGCCTAGTAGTGTTGGAATTTCATCTCATTTTTCTTTATTGAGAAGTTTAATTTCTACTTAAAAGATAATAAAAGATAATAAGAGATTTATTTAACTTTGTTTTTAGTTGATTATGTTTTTTGGAACATTGAAAGTGGAAGAAAATAACCTACCAATATTGACACAAACAACTCAAAAGTAACATGCTTCAACATTATGCATATGAAGTATTCAAAAGTAACATGCACTAACATTATGCATGTGAAGTAGGTAAACATCATGAATGTGAAAATATTAAGTGATAAACTTATTAAACAAACAAAATTTGGAACCTCTCATGCTTTCGAAAGGTTAATGTTTCATATGCATAATAGAAAATTTTGGGAGGCTGACATGTTGGGTCATTGGTGTACTTGAAATTGTGATATTTTAGCTAGGGGGGGGCCTCTCCCTCCTGTCCATTGCCCGATGACCTCCATCTACGGTGGTTTCTGAAGCTAGGGTTTCACTCAGTAGGGGACAATCCAGTCACGCCAACAAGGGCCAAAGCTGGAAAGCCATGGATGGTGGGGATGCGGTTGGCGTTGCCATATTTCCCATGCCCAAAAACCCTAGCAGGAGTTGACAAAATTCAAAATTGCCGCTCCGTGAGGTTTTTTGCACACCGGGCCCAAGTCCACCAGGTGTCCCTGAACGATATATGGAGGTGACCTGCAACTCGCCATAGATCGATGCTCGGGCCTCCGATTGATGAACCATCGATTTCGTTGGATTCGTGACATGGTATTTTAGCTAGGCGAGGGCCTCTCCCTCCTGTCCATTTCCTGATGACCTCCGTCTATGGTGGTTTCTAAAGCTAGGTTTTCACTCAGTAGGGGAGAATGTAGTCATGCCAATGAGGGCCAAAGCTGGAAATCCATAGATGGTGGGGCTGCGGTTGTCATTGCCATATTTCCCATGCCCAAACACGCTACCAGGAGTTGACAAAATTCAAAATTGCCGCTCCATGAAGTTTTTTTCGCACTGGGCCCAAGTCCACCAAGTGTCCCTGAACGATATCTGGAGGTGACCTGCAACTCGCCATAGATCGACGCTCGGGCCTCCGATTGATGAACCGTCAATTCCATTGGATTCGTGACATGGGATTTTAGCTGGGGGGAGGGGGGGGGCTCTCCCTCCTATCCATTGCCTGATGACCTCTGTCTATGATGGTTTCTGAAGCTAGGGTTTCACTCAATAGGGGACAATGAAGTCACGCCAATGAGGGCCAAAGTTGGAAAGCCATGGATGGTGGGGATGCAGTTGGCATTGCCATATTTCCCATGCCCAAACACACTAGCAAGAGTTAACGGAATTCAAAATTGCTGCTCTGTCAGGTTTTTTGCGCACCGGGTCCAAGTGCACCAGGTGTCCCTGAATGGTATCTAGAGGTGACCTGCAACTCGCCATAGATCGATGCTCGGGCCTTCGATCGATGAACCATTGATTCCATTGGATTCATGAAGTGGGATTTTAGCTAGGGGGGGGGGGTCCTCTCCCTCCTGTCCATTGCCCGATGACCTCCGTCTACGGTGGTTTCTGAAGCTAGGGTTTTGCTCAGTAGGGGACAATGCAGTCATGCCAACGAGGGCCAAAGCTGGAAAGCCAAAAATGGTGGGGATGTGGTTGGCGTTGCCATATTTCCCATGCCCAAACATGCTAGCAGGAGTTGACAGAATTCAAAATTGTCTCTTCGTGAGATTTTTGCGCACCGGGCCCAAGTCCACCAAGTGTCCCTGAACGGTATCTGGAGGTGACCTACAACTCACCATAGATCTATGCTCGGGCCTCCGATCAACGAACCGTCGATTCCGTTGGATTCATGACATGGGATTTTAGCTAGGGGGGGGCCTCTCCCTCTTGTCCATTGTCCGGTGACCTCTGTCTACGATAGTTTATGAAGCTAGGGTTTCGCTCAGTAGGGACAATGCAGTCACACCAATGAGAGCCAAAGCTGGACAACGCATTTCATGCCAAAGAAGGACAAACTTGGAAAAACCTATCCCAAATGTGAAGCATGTATTGCACTTAGTTTTATTAAATTACACTTGAGGATTGACTTAACTTGTAATTTAATGAATCCAAACGCACAATTTTTAATTAGATATATCCAATTGGTGTGCAAGTAGTGAGTTCATTGAAACCTTGAAATACATTGTATTGCACTTATATTTATTAAATTACACGAGCAAGAACTTTGAATTTAGTGTTCATGTATTGAGATCATTGAAACCTTTAAATATAATAGTTTTTTCTTTTGACATAGTGCATTCATAAGTAATAGATAATCCTCACAAATCAATACAATAGATTGACACAAGAACATGTGGAAACGAAAGAACAAATTCAAAGTGAAATGTATCATTCATTTATAACTGAAATGTCAATGTACATGTCTCCAAAAGTACATATATATCCAAAAGTACATATATATCCAAAATTAACCAAAAGTACATTTGTCTCCACAACTATCCAAGACTATCCAAGCCACATCTACATGGATCCAAAACTATCCAAGCCACATGTACATGTAAGTGAAATGTCAATGTACATGTCTCCAAAAGTAAATGTATCCAAAACTGTCCAAGCCACATGTACATGTATCGAAATGTACATATCCCATAAGACACATCAAAACTCAAGCTTCCTCTTGTTCTTTCTCGAGGGTGATCCTATAGGCACAACTGTAAAACCAGTGTGCATCTCTGGATCCTGCAAATTAAATATCAATTGTTAAATTCAACTAACTATGTACTAATGCATTAGCTCAATAAAATACCATATCTAAATTAACTCAAAAATTATGAAAATGTTAATGGACATTGCATGAAACAATTGTTCATTAATGGACATCTCACCTCAGTGAGAGACTGTGACAAAGTGGATTGTGCTTCTTGTGTAGTAGATGGAGCTATTAGTTGAACATGAAGGATGGTCGTATCCATGGTCGAACCAAAGGGGGAAGGAACTGGTGGTGGTGGTGGTGGCTACAATTACCAAATCTTGAAATAGTTAGAAATGTGCATGAATAAACAATATACAACAATAACACACTGTGTCTATATCATGTTCAAATAGTTGTACCTCTGTGTGGCTTGTTGTTATTGCAGATACCACATTGACTGTTGCATCAATAACTCTTGCTGCTAGTGGCTACAATCACCAAATGTTGAAATAGTTAGACATGCATGAATAAACATATGCCAACAATAATAAACTATGTAATGATCATGTTGAAATAGTTGTACCTCTGTGTGACTTGTTGCCATTGTAGATGCAGCACTAACTGCTGCATCAACTATCCCTACAAGGTTTTCAATAGTAAACTCTAGCTCCTGATGCAGTAAACATGCAAATCAAACATTAACAAAACATTTTATGCACTGGATTTCAAGTTAACCAAGAAATATCATCGAAGGATATACAAATCACCATGGTATCAGTATCTCCATGGTCATGGACAACTTCACTCTTTCTAGGAGTAGGCCGTCTCATATACACTTGACCCTTGTTCACATATGGCCTATGAGGAGATACAACTCCAGGAAATGGTCCAGGTGTTTCAGTTGGTGCCTATAGTCAACAAGAGTTCATGTAGTTAGACATGCATGATTCAACGAACATACATGTATTTAAAAAATGAAATTTTTTAAATGTTTAAAATGTTTACCTCCATCACTGCTTTCCCTCGTGAAGGATCTGGCATCTGCCCAGATATTTCCTCGGTCAATACGACCATGGATCCTACCTCCATCACTGCTTTCCCCCGTGAAGGATCTGGCATCTGCAAGTTTAATAATTGTAAATATTAGACCATAGATAACATTAGTGAACTAACATGTACAGTATGTGGAAATTAACAAATTAACAAGTATTAAAAAACCGAAATTTTCAAATGTTTACCTCGGTGTGAGATACAGCAATGGGTGCTATAGGAATATCTCCACCAACCAAGGGATCAGTGGATGGAATGTCATGCCCCTGTGTTGAGTGTGGGACATGATACTCTGGGGCGTCGCTGCCAGCATAAAGCATCAACTGCAAGTTCACAAAATTAATATATTAGCTCAAACTATACATATGTGTACAAAGAGGAAAATAAATGAAGAATTTATTGCAATTAACCATATACATACATCACTCAAAAACCCACTGAAGAAAACATCTGACGAAAGACCATAGCATGGACGACCACACGATGTGCACTCGTGAGGCTCAAAAGTAGGTTGGGAATGTGCTGATGGTGCTGCACTAGTAGATGGTCTTGCAATAGATGGGGGTACTACACTAGTGGGTGGTACTGCACTAGAAGATGGTCCTGCACCATGACGACCTTGTGTATGTACCACACCAGGGACATATGTCCCTTCCTCACCCATATGTTGAACTATAGTGCTATGGTGAACAACGTCCTGTGCCAAACTCAAAAATGCATCATGTGTCTGTGGAATAACATGATGTACATGTGGGACATCTGGCCCAGGCAACTGCCTGCAAGGTGCAGGGATAGGGCGATCAACGTATCGAAGCCTGGAATTGGGTCGGTTTTGGGGCATCCCCCCACTAATCCCCTAAAACGCCAATATATAAAAATAGTTTACGTGTTTACCCAACACGAACTCTGCATACATCTTCCGAAGGAAATACAAGGTGATTTACCTGTTCTTGTGTGGTGGCATATCAAAAACCATATACCATCTATCCATCCAATTATAAAAAAATGGTTGATATGTGCACCACTTGATAGAGATATGTGGCCTATTTGCATTTGGGATTTCCCCCATGCAAGGGTCCCTAAACAATGAAAATATATGCTCTTTGGTAATTTTCAACTTTTTTATTGCACTGTAGCTAAGCCCATCAGCGTACTCACATCTTTTTCTTTATCTATATGAAGTAATATCATATAGTATGTTGATTGACAATATAATACTCTCAATAATTGCATCCAAAGTGGATGCAAGTGAACGTCGAATCCTATCACCACCACTAAAAGCAGTACTGAGACCTCTCAACTGGGAAAGCTCAATCAATATTTCAGCATTGGTGTCCATAGCCGCAACTGCAATAAAAAAATCAATAAGGAAATAATTAGAAACGTATACATGGTATATAATGACATCTCTTCAAAATTGAAAATGTAAATTAAGGAAAACTCAAGTTACAAGCAACTTAATGGCATTCACTTACATACATTTAAAACTTAAAATTAAACATTTAACAATTAAATAGTGAGTTTTGTTCAACTTCTTTCTAGAAGTTAAGGCACTTCTTCACCCACATTGGTGACTTTTCCATGCACACTTGGGTTTAAACTTCTTTGAATTTAGGAGTGCTATTTTGACATGTTTTGGCCTTTACGTCCCTTGGATATGTAAAAGAAAGGGGCAAGGGACTATTCGGACATGTGAAGCAAGAAAAGGGGTGATACAGGGCTGCCACCATATCCTCTAAATATAATTGACTCGATCATGGTTGGGAACACTCTCACAATGCACTCCAGGTAGTTTATGGGTGTTCACCATTTCCATTGTTGTATAACCATGGAAACCAACCAAAAGTTACATGGAAAATGGATAATTTGTGGACTGGACTACAATTGGTTGTAGATGAGCTTAGAGACTCGACATGTAGAAATATATTACCCATTGTTTTTGATATTTTAAAAAATGGTTGATAAACCTAGTGATGCAGGGGCATAGACTGTTTGAGTAAAGTCATTTATGTCTTTGCTAGATCTAGAGATATGGGTAGTCAAATGTTAGAAAGATGACATTATGTAAAAAACCAATCCACATTTCAGGCATATGATGCATGGAGTGGTCACCTTTCCTCAACATTTCATGGTGATTATGAATTTATAAATTGTCGCTCATTCAACTCTCAGGATCAAGTAGATCTCTTGAATTAAATGTTGTTGTGAGATTTTATAGCTTATAAATTTACTCCAGTTGTTGTATATGACTCTATGTATGTCTGGGACATTCAGAATGAATAGGTCGATGGATTCACATGGTATTGTTGAGTATTGATATTCTTCTAGAAATTACAATTCCTTTATATAGTCATATGTATTTTTTATTGTGTCAAAGGATTGTTAAATATGGAATTCTGATCAAAATGAGGGTGCAACTTGCATATTTTGATCACAATTTCCTCTTTCTTCCATTTTGATGATTATATCAGTTTTTACATTTGGATCCCTCATTCACTATGTATCTTAAACTGTTGGCATTCACCTATCTATAAAAATAATTGCTAAATTTTATTGCACTTTGTGTTAATTCCATCACAATCATTGCATTTGAAGGTTTGACTATGCATGTTATAGGTGGGCACTCTCACTAGTATCCCAATTCAAACTTTGCATTGTCCATCAAATTCTATGCAAGTTGGGATTATACTTGTGTTTGTTTTGTATATTTCTAGCCTTTTGGAACATTGAATATCTATTAGACATGATGTTTTTTATTCTTATAGCCTATTTTAGTTTGAATCCATCAAACATTAGCTTGGGAGTTGTTGGGTTGATTATTCTATTAAAAAACACAATTATAGGTTAAAAATTGACAAAAAAGAATGCTTTTTGTGATTGAATTACCTTGTTGGATGACATTCACAAGTGAAATATCCTCCCCTCAACCTAAATCAGCTCCTCTAACAATCCCAAGCAGTTAACTTGCTCCAAAACGCTCCAATTGGCCTTCGTTTTCGCGTTCTTGATTGTTAAAATGGGCCGTAGGTTTCGAGCCTGTGTATTTAAATTATTTTTTGTGTTCCAAATCGCATGCGTGTTTTATAACTACATATTGTGAGCTCATTTTGTAGTTATATAACGCATACGCGATATGGCTTCCTATCCTACATGTCCCTTGACATGTCAGGCTTGGGTTGAACCATAGCAAGTGCTATGTAGTAGAAACGCATTGTATTTTTTGGTAACGTGATCTTGTTTTTGAAATATATGATTGCATATAAAATTTCCCTCATCTTCTTGCACTGACCCAAATATCATTTGCACAGTGAAGCATTAGGAGAGCAATAAATCGCGTTGGCGAAAAAACGCAAAGGTGTTTTCTGTTTCACCATTTGGAGGTCGAGTTGGAGGTGGCTTGGCTCCAATGGAAGGTAACTTCTCTTATCCATTTCAATTAGTTTTCAATTTTTTATTGTTTTTCTTAATTTCATAGTTTTTATAATTGTTTAAAACAAATTTAATAAAAAAAAATTGAATGAAATCAAAGAATGATAAATTAAAATAGTTTGTATTTTTTTGTTTAAATCTTAATAGATAACAAAAATGAGCAAGATAACGTGGAAAACGAACTCTCTAATAACCCAGAACCTAACCCAAACATGAACTCGGAGGGGGAACAATATTGAAACTCACATATTCTTGCGCGTTTGGCGTCATTGAGGCACCTTAGCTCATCTATTAGAGGGGGGGATCATTTGAGATAGTCTTTAGCCGATGCATTGGACACAATAACAAACACAATTTCCAATGCCCAAGGATATCTGTACAACATTAGCTCTTACAGAGAATCTAGGAGGAAATACTACTCCGATGGATTGATTTATAAAGACATCAAAGACCTAAATATTACAAAAGACCAATTATTTTCATTGTTCCAGGACCCTAGCACCGGATTGGTTCCACCCGCTAGTCGAGCACACATTTCCATAGACTGGTGTGTGGAACCAAATATAAAGGCCAATTGGATGGATCGTTGGTATATGGTCTTCGATGAAGAACCTCATGGGAATAGGGACATCCCATTTTATTTCCTTAGGAAGTTGTATGCAGAATTCATCCTAGGGAAACATGTTAAATATTTCGATATCTTAGGCTTCAAGGGTGTTGGTCATGGGATGCCCCAAGATAGGGAAGGGTCCAGGACGGATCCTAACTGTGTGCCATGCCCTCCACGCACACCAAAACCCCCTCGGCTATATCCTCCTGTGGGTCCTGTGATTGAGGATACACAGGAGGCATTGTTTGACTTGGGAGATACATTGCTTCAACATGGGACTGATGTCCAAGGAAATGTAAGCCAAGGGTTGGCACTTAGTAGGCTAGCCCATCTACAGATCACATAGGAGATGCAGAGCGTTCAGAGTGTCGTGTTACTCCAAACCCTTGCACATCGTAAGGAGGAATATGCTATGGCCCTGCTTCAGACTTTCGGGATGATGGATTACTTCAATTTGTATGTAAAACTCATTATTTTCATATTATATTTTGTTTCGCAATTTATTTCTATTTAATTATCTAACAAATTCTGTGAACAAATATACAGATGGTGTCCCATGGCACACCAAAGTTGCATAGTATGCCGATCAATGTTGAGAATATTGATGCAACTGTCAATATTGCATATGGGTTTGGTTCTTCACCATTAGCGGTAAGAACTATACTTGTTAATTTGTCAACTTTATTTACATATACTATAGTAGAGATTGTAACATTAAATACATCCTAATTTTGATACAACATGTTTTATGCAGGGTGATCAGGATGAGTACATTAAATCTCAGCCTAGTCCCTCTCATGTAGAGGTAGATTCCCAAACACAGGTATTATTTTAAATATGCTTTTAATTATGTTTCGCTTTCTTTGGAAAAATCAATTTTCGTCCATCATGTATATGTCTCTTTTTCTTTGTATTATCTGACATTGACATATGTTACGTTATGCAGGAAACCACTGATCCATTGGTGCTTGAAGAGCACCAACGCGAGGTTGTTGTCGACCCACCTCTTCCCCCCCCGCCAGGTACATGTATGTTTCGCTTTCTTTGAAAACATCATTTTTTCGTCCATGTAGTATATATATCTATGATTCTTTTTATTATCTGAATTTGACATATGTTATTTTATGCAGGCTTCTATTGAGGAACCGGTGCTTGAAGAGCACCATATTGATGACCCGCCTATCACGAGCCAGCAGGTGCGTTTATGTATCGCTTTCTTTTAATTGTTATTTTAATGATTCAACATGTACTTTTTTAATTTTTTGAAATTGTCTAATTGTATCTTTATCATTTTGTACGTAGGAACATGAGTTTGATGAATATGTCCAAAAAGAGAGCTTCTTCGCTAGTACAAGTAGAAGTCCTTTTCTCTCTTTGCTAGTTAATCGATCCACTAGTTACACACCTCCTCTGAAAAGGCAGCAGGTAATTTTATGTATCGCTTTCTTTGTACATTTATGTCTGGGTTTCCCTGATTTGGCGCTTTCTCTTTGTACTTTTTTCTAGGTTTATGTATCGCTTTGACATATGTTACTTTATGCAATAATATATTGAGACGGTGGTGCTTGAAGAGCACCAAAGCGAGGTTGTTGTCGAACCACCTCTTTCCCCCAGCCAGGTACATGTATGTTTCGCTTTCTTTGGAAACATCATTTTCCATCCATGTAGTATATATGTCTCTGATTCACTATTTTATCTAAAATTGACATATATGTTACTTTATGCAGGATTCTAGTAAAACACTGGTGCGTGAAGAGCACCAAATCGGTTACCCACCTCTGACGAGCCAGTAGGTACGTTTATGTATCGTTTTCTTTGTATGTTTTTGTATCACTTTCTTTGATTTAGTGCTTGGAGAGACCCAAATCGGTGACCCACCTCTTCCCCCCGAATGTACATGTATATTTGTTGACATTGGCATATATTTTTTTTATGGACCTTGATAGTGAGCAAGTGGTGCTTGAAGAGCACCCAATCAGGGTCATTGTTAGTGAGGCACCACGACCCACCATTACTAACTCGCGTACAATAAGTAAAAATGTTATTTTGGTTTTGGAATTTGAACAAATGTACATAGAATTTTTAAAGGTTAGTAAACTAACTTACAAAATTTGGTTTTTCTGCAGTCTCCACTGATGCGACTTATCCCTCTTTTTCAGCGATGGGGATCACCAGTGAGCAGTTGAAAAAGAAAGATAGACTTCTCTGAAGACATTGGCAGTGGCAGCGAAAGGGGGGATAACTAGAATAAATGTATAGGGGGATACATAGATGTAAATTTTTGTTCATATACACATAGATGTACTTTTTGATCCACTATTTTGTATTATGGCCATGTGGCATGCCAATTTTTGTAACATTATTTCTATACATATATAATATAAAGCAAGGTTCAAATTTATACATATATGGTTGACTTGATCTTGGAACATGATATGGTTGACTTGATATTGGAACCCTTAAAATGTTTTAACACATCCTTCGTGTTAGAAGAAGGCCTAGTGTTATCATGCCAAAACGTTTGCACTAGGCCCTTCACTGCTTCGACTAATTTCATGTCTTTGCGGGGAAACCTACCGCTAAATGCCCATAATGTTTCCATTTGTCCCTCTACATCAAGGTTGTCTCTTCTTACTGAATATTTTTTAAGTGTCTTTGGATGTAAAGGCACAATTTGTGATGTGCATTTAAGTAAACGACATTGTCTTGTGGATCTACATACAATTGATTCAGCCAATACACGACGAGCCACATTACAGTCTTGTGAACAAGTTCTTTTACCAATCGATGTGAATGCAGCAAGAAGAGATTTAACAATGTGATTACTTAATTCGATATTCTTCATTGTTCTTATGCCTAAATTTCTTCTAAGAGTTGCCATATTTCTAGATTTAAGCAAAGCTAAAAACAATTGGCATTTACCCGCTTCGGATTTGTTATCAAAATAATGTTTCATTATTTGAGAACAATGACGAAGGATAGTGCGTTTAGCCACCTTACCTTCCATGGAAGTCAATTCGCTCTCATCCACTTGTATTCGTTTAGGAGTTCTCTTTTGTTTTGATGCAAAATTTGTTGCCGTTTGAAATGTTGGAGTGACGTTTACATCCACTAGAGGATGACAACTTTGATTAAGAGATTGAACCACCAACCATGGTTGTTGCTGAGTCACATTTGCATCGAGAGTAACATAATTATTGAACTCTTCACAAGATTGTCCGTTTACTAATGGATCAATAATATCAACTTCCGTATAACCAGCTTCCTTTAATGTTGCATTATCTTCCTCAGCCTCTACGTCAGGTATCTATTGAGGGGGAATGGGAACTATTTGCTCATGTAATGAATGTCGATGATTTCTTGAATCTTCCCTCTTTTTTTCTTTTTTATTTTCTGCTTCTTCCGGTGTAAGCACCGCACCTTCCTCGCTAACTTTCGACCTCTATTACGTACATTCCCCATTGAAATCCACTCAAACCTATACAAAACTATGGAATTATGTAAGTAATGATTAAATTGCACATTGAACAGTTCTCTATGCGCGAGTTCAGATGAATTATGTCTTTTACTACAGTAAACCTGGCCCACAACATCCAACCCAACATTTTTTATACAACACATATCGCATATGCGATATAATGCACCTCTGATATATCGCATATGCGAAATTGATACAATGCTTTTTAATTAACGGGTAGGTTTTTTACATGATCTCCAAAATGCATATGCGATATATCGCATATGCAATTTAGTGCATATGGGATATATCGCATATGCAATTTAGTGCTCACTAAATATGCAATCTACATTTATCTATGCTTATCAAATATTAAAATATTAAATATCAAATGCATATCAAACTTGGACTGAAATATGTTAAACTTCTATAATGAATAATATGGCTATGACGACGATGATTATGAGGATGATGATGACTATGATGGTGATGATAATGATGATGATGAGGTTGATGACTATGATGATGAGGATGAGGGTGATGATGATGATGATGATGATGATGAGGATGAGGGTGGTGATGATGATGAGGATGAGGATGATGATGATGATGATGATGATGACGATGACGATGACGATGATGATGAACAATGATGGTGATGATGGGGAGGATGATCACTGTGATGATAATGATGAGGATGAGGGTGATGATGATGATGATGATTATGATGACCATGATGTTGATGATGAGGATGAGGGTCATGATGAGGAAGAGGAGGAGGAGGAGGAGGATGATGATGGTGATGATGATGATGGTGATGAGGAGGAGGAGGAGGAGGAGGAGGATGGTGGCGATGATGATGAACAATGATGGTGATGGTGAT
>LPNX010012873.1:15000-20068 GCA_001517045.1 Pseudotsuga menziesii
TGCTATGACATACACAATATTTTTTTATGAAAATCTAGAATATTGTAGAGTACGATCTTACGATTCTGAATATGTAATTTTTTCCTTCAAAACTATGTTTTATTTATTTATAATTATTTTTCTAAATGACACACGTCAGTTTTTGAAAATAGATACATCGATTGTTTTTTATATAACTTTTGATTTCCATCACCATTTCCCAAGAAAACTATATGGTGCACTAGACGAGATCAAGCTCTACGATCTTATATTTAGAAATCAATGATTTCATTAATTTTTGCCCCTAAAGTGTTGCATCCTCACATAATGTTTTAATTTCAAGCTTTTGTGACTTCAATAATTAATAATAATAAAAAATAATTCATGAAAAATTCTGAATAAATAGTGTTGCACTAGGCCGATATGTCCTTTATATGTCTGTAATATTTTATCCCAAATTGACATTATTTACCTCATATATTGTTGCACCTGCACAAACATATATGTTAAGATGTGCTGAAAATTTGAAAACCCAATTTCACAGAAACTAATTTTATAATCATTTACACACATTTTGTTTGCATAAATGCTATATATTATGAAAGCTGATTCAATTACCTATCTTTTCTCTGTTTACTTCATCTTCAAATAAGTTAAGGAAGTACCCCTAGTTGTCACCTAAAGTCAAAGTTTCCCGTTTTTTCCAATATTATGTGGCATCTAAAGCGTCTTTAAAGGAGTCCATGATTGTGCATCAGCCGATGTATAACACTATAGTTTATACATTAATGTGGTGTTTGAAGCAATGTACTTGGTCTTGGTAACTTTCCCAGGCCACTATACTTCTTGCCATTTGATTTGTTTCTCTTTGCATGAAAGAGAAGAGGGAGGTCGAGGGTTTATCCTGCTCCCATGACGTCTTGGTTGTTGCTCACACTGGTGAGTTTAGATGACTCTGAAATATTGAATGAGAGATTTTGTTGCTCTATGGCCTTGAAGGTTCTTGCAATTTATGGAGGTGTTTTTTCCATGGGGGATTCACCTTGTTAAGCAATATATTATCTTGTTTATGTTCATTCATAAATGAGGGTTTTTAATTGTGAAAAATAAGGTCAATATATTGTAGGTATTGCAGGGTGAGGAATAGAGTATAGGGGGTTTATAGGTATTGGGGTATAAAAAGGGGTTTCTTGTAAAAATAGGGAATATATTGTAAAAATAAGGGTTTTTAAATTGGAAATATGTATTGGGAGGGGGCTCAACAAAAGGAGTTTTGTAAGTAATTATCACTATCTAGTAAAATTTGGGGTATTCTTTAATATCCCATGAACGAAGACGCTATGACATGGTTTCATTAAGTGAAGAACCCATGGTTTCTCCTAGCTTTGTTGTTCAGTCAAATGAGACTCTACTCAGTAATTCTCCTTGTACCTTATTTTAACTCTTGGTTTAGTTTCCAAGCTTGGCATAAACACTTACTGATTGTTGACTTGTTTCCATTGCAAGTTGAAATGATCTGGGTATGAGGATTAGAGCTTCCTTCACTAGGCAAGGACTTAGAGTAAGATCTGGGCTTCCTTTAGCCAATTTCTATTCACGGGAGAGGTGGTTTTAAAGTTATGTTTAATCGTAGCAATACCCATTCTGGGTTGTGATGCCTCTTGGAGTGACAACAACTTTTAGAGGTGATTTTGTTCTTGGTCTCATCCTTTGCACAGGGTACTTTTTATGGGATTGGTGTTAATTTTTGTAAACTTTTCCTTGGGTTAACTTGAGATGTTTTGATGAATACTCTATAGTTTTTATGTTCATATAATTCTCCAGTATTTTTATTTATAAAAGTTTGGCCTTTTGGGTGTAAATTGTGAATGGGGAAGACATATAGTATTTGAATGCTCACTACTTTGTCCTTAATGGAGAGACACCCTGGATGTATATTTTGCTATTGTATATTTTATTTAGAGGGTTTGAACACCTCTGTGATGAATGGATAATAGTGTTCTGAGTTTAAGCATTTGCTTTGTGTTTAAAATGATTATGTGGACTAAGATGTAAATTTGAGGTTACATATATATATTAAAATAAGAATAATAATAATCTATTTTTAAGGTCACCGCCAAGCAAGACACCAATTTGGTGTATGAGACCCCATTTTTTGTGGGACAAGGGACCCCCTCTGCGTAGTGATTTAACTGCTAAAGTCTATAGAGGTGTACATACACTACCCCCCTCTAAATTTGAACACGTGACCTCCTAAGAAGAAACACATGCTCTTAACCATTAGACCCACTCAAATAATATGGTTCAACTCTATTGTTTTTACTTAATACATTTAATGTATTTAAATATTTGTTACTACATGTATTTATGTGACTTGATTATGAGTGTATATCTTTTCTTCTGATTTTGAAACTAAGGAATTTAATTCTTGGTCAACGCTATTAACATGACCTTGGTGAGACATGGGGCTTGAATCTACCCCTATGTGGCTTATAGAGTTGATGAGATTTGATCCCAGGTCCAAGCATGCGCTTATGGAAACATGACTTGTGTTTTGGTGATAGCTTTACTTCCTTACAAGATTCGATCCTAGAAAAAAAAATCTCTGAACAAGGATTGAAATTTGTTTAAATGGTTCAATTACTAATCGTGGGAAAGGATACTCAATGGTAATACATTTGTCATGTTTGTATATTTTTATATCTTAGTGATTCTTCAATCTTATTGCGCCGAGAGGTGCATTCTACAGCCTGGTATGAGGTAGAAGTGTGATTCCGTGCTCAATGTGGAAGTGACACGTGGCACAATGTGGGACAATGTCATCTCATGATAAATATATATTTAAATCTCCCACAATGTCAGCTCATAATAAATATATATTTGAAGCTACCACAATGTCAGCTTAAAGATTAAACTAGGCTTAATATCTATACACAGCAAAGCGCTGCCATAACTAGGCTTAATATCTATACACAGATGCAAAAATATTTTTATGAAGAGGATTAATTGAGCAAGAAAATCATATGCCACAAATTAAGAAAGGTCTTTCCATCAACGCCATGATAAGGGAGGTTAAATTTTTAAACTAGCATACACACACAACATTGGGGTTATTTTTCATTATTGCACTGTATCTGAGTGTAATAATAGTTTGTTGTAGAACTGATCTGCAACAAAAATGCAAGAAAAGAAGCAGAATCTGTTGTTCTTGGCCTCACTATCACGAAAAGATAACGGAGTAATCTATCACCAAACGGATTCAAGTAATCCCTGGTGCAAATGGTCAGGTAGATAGCTTACTACTTTGTTTAAGTACAACGAGGCACATCGTTATGCTAAGTAAGTGGTGCCAACAATGGGATCCACCCACTTTTCGTTCAGACCTGTAAGTGGTGCTCGTCGGGTCAGTTTTTTCCCCAACGGAATGCTGCTCCAGAATGGAGGAAACACTGAAGGCACAAAAAAGATCAGGATAATTTCACCGTGTCTCGCCGCTAGAGCCTGCGATGAGGTTGTGGATCGGGCAAGGCAACTTTTCTCTGTCACTTTTTAGTTCCACCAATTATGCAAAATATATTATGTTATACAAAATATGTCAGCGAAGAGGAGCTATCGGGAAAGCTCCTTAATGAATCCCTGACGATCCAGTTGAATAGTCCTTAGTGGCATTGATGTGAATTATACTATTAGCACGAGTCATGACCAGGGATCAAGATTGAAGGGCTGGTCTTAATTTCATATAGAAGGTTATATATTCATGCAGCCCTTCATTGACGAAGGGCTTTCAAAAAGCTCACATTTCAAATGACAGTAATAAATTAATTGTACATTTCATTTACTTGATGATGACAAAAATTAAAAACAAAAAATTAAATTGCAAAATGGGATTTGTCATTTTAATGGGATTTGTAAAATTGCACAAGTGAATGTATATCCCTGACTACATTGTGTTCAATCTATTTGATTGGGGAAAATGTTTACAATTGCTTAGACGCTTTAAGGTTTATAATCAAAAAGGAACTCAGACAGATGGTCAATCCGAATAGTACAATCTATGGCTATAAATTTGGAAGTATGGATTGAGGACGAGAAAAGGTGCTCACTTAAGAGACCAACCCTACGTCTTTCAATCTGCTTACAAATTCAGTTATTTTGTCTGCCATGCACTGTGGAATGTTTTGGCTTAGAGCTATCGCAGTCCGTCCACCGTCGGGAGGTGCAGAAGAAGAACAACTTAAATGGACGCACTTTCATCTGGATCATCATGTATTATTATAAGAAAAAAAAAATCATGCAACTTAAATTGCAGTTTCATGATTGTTTAGGTAAGAGTTGGATCATCTAAGCTGATGTGCATTTTTGATCGAAATATTTGATAAAAAATGGGTAAAGCTGGATCTAAGGGAGACTGTAAACCAAATTATTACCTTCACAGCATTCAAAAATCTAAAAATTCAAATTTAACCCTAACAGCATTCAAATATTTCAAGGAGGACCCTGGCAACTGCAGACGTGGATGCTGACCATCAAAATAAATTTATTACCATGATAATTACGGGAAAACACAGAGAAACAAGGTTACTGGGTATTTTTGGTATTGGAGAGTATAAACCAAGGTATGAAAATCAAATTCAACTTTAGCATAACAGAATTTAAAGCTGAGTCTTGCAAATGCTGACATGGATTCCAGCCATCAAATTAAAACCAGTATCAAGCTGAAAAACAAAGTAAAATCTGATCTAACAACTTACTGAGCAATTTGGCATATAAGTAGATTGTAAATGAAAGTATTTGTATCAAATTTGGTTTTTAACATGACAAAATTTAGAAGATGCAAGCATAGATTTCAAAGAAAAAAAACAGTATACACATGGATGGTTGCATAAAATAATATCCATCCTGCTATATTCAGAAATTGGCCTAAATCCAAGATAAGGAAACAAGGGAAAAAACAACACAGTATTCTCCAGCCATATAGAATTCTACGATCGGTTGCAGCAGCTTTATTAATTCACAACATTATTGGAAATTGACACACAATTATGCTTCTACTGCACACAGAAATCAAGAAGAATCAATCTCTCTGAAA
>LPNX010012873.1:20546-78970 GCA_001517045.1 Pseudotsuga menziesii
GAATTTAAAGCTGAGTCTTGCAAATGCTGACATGATTCCAGCCATAAAATTAAAACCAGTATCAAGCTGAAAAACAAAGTAAAATCTGATCTAACAACTTAATGAGCAATTTGGCATATAAGGAGATTGTAAATGAAAGTATTTGTATCAAATTTGGTTTTTAACATGACAAAATTTAGAAGATGCAAGCACAGATTTCAGAGAAAAAAAACAGTATACACATGGATGGTTGCATAAAATAATATCCAGCCTTCTATATTCAGAAATTGGCCTGAAGCCAAGATAAGGAAACAAGGGAAAAAACAACACAATATTCTCCAGCCATATAGAATTCTGCGAATGGTTGCAGCAGCTTTATTAATTCACAACATTATTGGAAATTGACACACAATTATGCTTCTACTGCACACAGAAATCAAGAAGAATCAATCTCTCTAAAACAGTATTTGAGCCCAATATGAACAATGCATGCACGCATATTATTTTCTCACTGATCTGGGTTGCCGACAAGCTTCATGACCGCAAGTATTATTTATATATATATATATATATATATATAATACGTGTTGGTTTTCTTTTCAGTCTACATTTTGGTATCTCTCACCTATTTACAGATCAACAGATTAAAAATTAAATCAGCTCTAACCTGGACACTGGACATGATCACAACTGTAATTCATTCCATTTCTATTAATAATTAGAATTTGTTTCATATTCTAATGGAGTGAATAATTTATATAACTGACATAATTTGTTTACATTTTTTTATATTTTTGTTATTAGAATTTGATTGCAAATTCTTTAAAATGTATTTATTTTAACATGTATATAATTAATTAGCGTTGTTTAGAACCATACAACACCTTTTATGTTTTAAAGTTCTGAGATTTTATAAAATACCTTTATGTTTTAAAGGTATGAGAATCAAATTCAACTTTAGCATAACAAAATTTAAAGCTGAGTCTTGCAAATGCTGACATGATTCCAGCCATGAAATTAAAACCAGTATCAAGCTGAAAAACAAAGTAAAATCTGATCTAACAACTTAATGAGCAATTTGGCATATAAGGAGATTGTAAATGAAAGTATTTGTATCAAATTTGGTTTTTAACATGACAAAATTTAGAATATGCAAGCACAGATTTTAGAGAAAAAAAACAGTATACACATGGATGGTTGCATAAAATAATATCCAGCCTGCTATATTCAGAAATTGGCCTGAAGCCAAGATAAGGAAACAAGGGAAAAAACAACACAGTATTCTCCAGCCATATAGAAGTGTGATTCCATTTGAAAGAATTGATAAATTTCGTGAAAGAATTGATAAATTTGCTCATATTCATATCACTTTGTTTGTAATATGTGTTATATTCAATATGAGTATCAAATATATCTGTTTTAAAATAATATCTCCATCATATCACATTCTTCTTATTCACCTTCTTACATTGTTACATTGTTATTCTTAAGCTTCTTTCATGTAATTTTATAATGTAAAAATTTGATTATAAAATATTCTACTGTAAAATTCAATTGCAAAAATAACTAAAAACATATACATACTGTGGATCATCTAAAATATTAATGTTGCCACCCACGACGGGAACCAGCTTAGATCCAGCTTTACCCGGCTCTATCATGTGCCGAGAGGGATCAAATATTTCAAGGTGCAAACCCTGCTTCAACAATTGCACTCCAAAAAAGGGTTTGCACCTCGAAATATTTGATCCCTCTCGGCGCATGATAGAGCCGGGTAAAGCTGGATCTAAGCTAGTGTTGTAGAAACGCGATTCTAGTTAGTGTGAAGGATGTATAAAAATCTATATTAATTTGATTCTATCCATATCTATAGTGGTTTGTTTTAGGCTTTATAAATTAATAGCTACTTCCCGCGTATATCCCATAGCTTGTGAAATCATGAATGACTTCAGTTTTAATATATTTGACTATTCATAACAACATATTTGCCATTTTTGTAATGTAAATGATTCTTTTAGGAATCGTTGTTAAATTTTTATGTGTAATGGTTGTTTTAATACGTTATTTTTTCTATGGGTGTGTGACATATTGTCACTTATTTGATGATTGGGATTTTATGTGATTTGGACTCCTACGACATATTTCATACATATGATGGTTATAATATTTCTATGATTGGTTAGTTTATGTCTTTTTAAGGTTTGGATTGTTAATATAAAAGGTGGATAAATAATCATGGTTATGTATTTAATTCTTTGTATGGGTAAATTTTGTTTATATATAAATTATCTAGGTTTTAGGGACTTGGTCTTGGAATTTGAGACTTGGATACTCTACTTAGTTAGGGTTTATGGAAGCTTTCTCCCTAAACTAGAAATAGTTTATGATATTGTTCAGATTTAATATTTCTATGTGTTTCTACTATATGTTAAATACAACCCCAAATGTAAATAAAAATAGATATTATGAAAGATTATAATGCTTCTAATAATTATGGAAATAAAAATTTACATTTCATAGAAAATGTTATAGATGGAAAGATCATATAGTTTCCACATAGTTTCTAATAGTCTACATACACAGATTTATACGAAAACTTAGTTTTTAACCTGATTAGTAAAATCCTGTAAATCAGATGTAGAAACAAGAGATACACTTCGTAACATACTTAAACAGATAAATACACACAATAACTAAAGTGAGTTAGTATAATTTCATTAATTTAGAAAATAACACAGAAGTACTTATTAGCCCTTTTTCACTTTCCAACTGATCTGGGAACTGCTACATTTCACTCAATCATAGACCTCGAACCGTTGTTGGTTCATTTCAACGGGTCACCCCTGAGTTGAACCAAGCATGCGAGAGATGCTAGAAGGTTTAGGGAAAATTAGCTATCTTTCTTAACTATCCAGTAGAGTAGTCACAAGGTCCATTTACTAGTTCTTTGTAGAGTCTAAAAAATAAATTTTTCCCATTTTCAAATTTTCTTGGACCCACCAAAATATCACTTTGGTAATCTAAGGACTCAATAGATCTACGGCTGAACCCTCTAGTGAATAAGGGATCATTTCCCTCGCAACATCCTCTCTCTGATATTTATAAGTTTCATTGAGAAGAAATTACTCTACCATTTAGGTTTAATGACTTTGTTCAGTCTCTAGTCAAACTAACTATTTTGTATTTATTTTTATTTAATTATTTGATTTTAAACTCTCACAATTTAATTATAGATAGTTAAACTCATATTTGATTAAATAATAATAATATTAAATCCTATCAACTACTTGGTTTTAGTTATCAACTACTCAACCATTCTGATCTCTTAGCATGCTCGATCACTCTTTTGGTAAGAGACCTAGGTAGTTTTTAGAAATAATAAAATAAGATAAGTATCATAAAATTTAATAATATTAAATATGTTTCTGATGCTCCAAAGCTCCTAGCTTAGCATCAGTTATCCAAAAAGAGTCTAAGTGCTCCAGAGCTTTACTTTCTCGACAATAGTTCTGGTGCTCCAGAGCTCTTAACTCAACACCACTTCAAATAATAGTCTTTCGTGGTCCAAAGTTTGTTACTCAACACCATTTCATGTTTTCTAAAAATATTCTAAGTGTTTCAGAGCTTCATAGCTTGACACTTATTAAATAATTACATCAAAATAAAATAAAAATAAATAAAATCAAATAGTCTTTAATTTTGGGATATTATAGTTTAAAAATATGGGTAGTCAAAGTAAAGATAAATTTGCTCTATGTTATAGCATGTTGATGTTATGGTTAGAAATATATTTTTTTTCTTTAAATATATTCATGTAAGATAGGAACACTAACAAATTGTTTGGGTCAACTACATACCAAAATATGATCCAACTACTTGAAGAGAATTTCTCATAATCAAATAGTCTAACAACTTTTGTAGAGACAAACTATACCTTACAATGACCAATAATAATCACATCTCTTCATGATCATGTCGTTGGAGATATTCTCTCATAACCAACTAAATATAGGGTGAATCCATGAACATGGGTAACACTTTTGGTCAAAAGTGACTATGAAAATTCATTTTTTTACTGATTTGTTAAATTGAACCTCTCAAAACTCATATTTTCTACATGAATTTCGAAATGCAATAAAAAACAAAATTTAGGGAATTATGTTGTCTTCTATATTTTTTTTTTGAAATTTTAATATCATTTAATACGTAAAAATTGCATTTAATGGCAGAATTGTCCTTACAAATTTTAGGAAAAGTTGTATATAGATAGATAGATAGATAGATATAGATATAGATATATAACGCACTCGCCCATATATTTTTTTTGAACTTATTGCATTTTTTATAAGTTTTTGAAAGTGACCAGTGATAATTTTAATCGCATTTTGTACACACCTGTGTGCACACAAACTTTTTTTACTAGTAAAAAACTCAAAAAAAATTACCCTTTTGGAGAGGACCCGTTTCTCTTGGGTGTATGTACTTTTTGAAATTTTTGGTTGTGCACTTTTTCTATTATTGATTTTTCTTTACACTACTTTGAAGTTGTAGACATTGTTTTCAAGAGTAAGTTTGAAAAAAAAAATGATACGAACTCCAGAACACGTAAACTATATGTCAATGGAAAGACAATTCATTGACAAGTTTAAATAACTCAATCGAGTTATGAAGCTCAATCGAGCTCCTAAGAGTTATGAAACATCAAATTTGATGAACATGAATTGTAATTCAGAAAAGATTGTAATAATAGACACATCTTATTTGAAATATAATAATGTCCTATATAGAACATGTTATGTGGTTTATGACATTATTTAAATCTACATTGATCCTTAAAGAGTTCATTATGTTGAAACAAATGCCTTATTTTATTCACTTAACCATGATTAATTGCTTAAGACGCCAATATTTAGAGTACAAGAATTCATGATGTTATCCATATCCCACATGAGGGACAGAGATGGTGTGTGTGATATCGACTCATTATGTTTATGTTTATGTGATATTTTACCATACCTTTTCTGCATGTCAAAATCTTAAAAATAATGGACATTCAATTATTAAAACTATAATTATAGCTCATATGTACCAACATATATATATATATATATATATCACACTTTTCTATATGTGGCATTGAATTGTTTAAGTGTCAACTTAGTGGATTTCATTAGATTAGAGACCACCTTATATTGATTTACAAGACATGAAAATCAAATGGTTCAATCATTTTGTATTTATTATTATTACTATTTATATAATAGTTTAGGAAATTTATTTTTTATATTAGTTTAGGAAATTTAAGATTTGTAATTTGAATTTATAGCACTATAAAATGTATATTACAATTTTTCAGAGCTGCTCTAACTTTCTGTAGACAATGAAATCCAGATCCAACACACAATCCCCTATACACCTTAGTAGAATGGTGTAACAGAGAGGAAAAAATGAGCACTAGAAGAGATGACAACTTATATGATTGAGTCGAAACCTTTGGCTGCAAATATTTGGGCCAAGGCCATGAAAATTACTAGATACATTCATAACAAAGTTCCACACTCATCCGTAAAAGGTAAAACTCCTTTCGAAGCCTACACTAATCACAAGCATGATGTGTCCAATCTCACGGTTTTCGAGCCCACTACATGGGCTAGAATTCCACTTGATAAGAGAAAAAATTTGGAACCACTGAGTATTTAATGCATCCTTATTAGATATGTTAAATAATCCAAATGATATAAAGTCATGGATATCATATCCAAAAAGATATTCATCAAGAGAAGTGTCTCATTTGCAGAACCTCTTCAAGATCTATAGCTAGTGGAGGAAGAAATTGTCAAACTGCTTCCTTTTTCTAATGAAGATTCTGGAGATAATAATGGAAGTACATGTTCTGATATTTAAAATGATATGCTTGTTATTAATGAGCATGAAGAATCAGTTTCTGATTCAGATCCCAATGAACCCCTTAGGTCCCAAAGTGGGAATAAAAGACTCTCACATCTGTCGGTTCAAACATTAGAAATACTGTTGATCCAAGAAGAAATTGAGCATACTTTCAAAGAGGAGGTGTTGCTCTTTCATGTGTTGATTCTTTGTTGTCCAAAAAATATTTTATGATGATTAGACAAGATCCAAAATCATACTATAATTCCCACCATGATCTGAGACATAACACCCCGATTTTGACCCCATTTGCATTAAATGTATATGATGTATATATTGTAATTAATCATGGTGTGGAGCTAAAGGCAAAATCCCCACCATCGATTTAGTGTTTAATGTTTCACTGATTAAAAATCATTGCCGATGGTATTTTGCGCTAGCTGACACATTATAATTTTGGACATAATGTAAATTTGCAATTTAATTAAAAACACACAGCCATCTATGTCAATGCAACAAATAATGAGACAGAAGCATGATTTCCTAAGGATAAGGGGGGAGGGGAATATTCAAACCCTTGGGCCAATGGGGAAAATCCAAATGTCAAAGGGAGAACCCATCAAATTGTCAACTACCTTTCTTGTCTCATTCACCCAATCATTTATTACTACCAAAAATTGGTTGAGTTGGTTATTGCATGGGATGGGCAAGGTATGACAGCCCAAATTCAAATTTTAGAAGCCATCCGTTTTTGGGAAACGTGTTTTGACTCCTTGGGAAAGTAAAAACCCAAAAAACGTATTCCATTCTAGGGGGGCTTTCACGTTTGCATGTTTTCCTCGCCATTTTTCCTTCACGTGAGCTCTCTCAGGCATTGAGAACTTCCTGTGTGTGAAACCATTCACGTTTTTGGGTTGTTACCTCATTTTACTTAGGATGGGAAATCATTATTGGTGATTATCAGTGGTTGAGTTTCTTTCCCCATGTTTTTTGCTGCATTTTCCCCACTGTTTCCAAGCTGAAAATCATTTTCTGGCAATGCCAAGTGAGGGGAAGAAGAGACCCACGATTTTGGGTGTTGTTGAGTCCATTTTTGGCCATGTTAGGGCCAAAATGTTCTTGGAAATCGAATTGCTATTAAGGGGTTGTTTTACCCATCCTGGCAATTCATTTTTTTTTCCATATTGTTTTTCTTCAAACCCATAAATCGTATTGTGTTGTGGATGCATATTTTGGATTTGGAAGGAATTGAATTGGGAGTGGAAATGAGGTTTGAGTCTGCTTGATAAACCTAGTGTGTGCAAGAACCTCGCAGACAGAGCTAGAGGGATGGATTTCTTCTTTGCACCCCCTGAATAGCACTAGAAGGGAAGGCATAGCTCGAGGGACTGTGTAGCAGAGAAGGGGATGCTTCCTTGTGTTGGGTGTGTGTGGATTTTTTTGAAGCCAGGATAGTTATGCTGTAGGTGTCCATAATTCTTCAGTGAGCCAACTAGCTTAGCATCCAACCTTTCCAGCTCCCTGTTGGCCTGATAAACCCAACTATGTTGGCTTGGCTGAGTTGTGTATCCTTAGCTTCATGTGAGCCTACTAGTTTCCCCTTATTCCTTGTGAAATCATGCCCAGCTCAGGGGTGGTAGTGTTGCTGAGTGTTTGATGAGCACACTGGCCCATGGTTGGGTGGAATGTTGCAGCGATGCAGCTGGTTGTGGGACAAACTTATTTCAAGATAAGTATTCTTGTCTATTTTATATCTGTATCTATACATGTGATTATGATTTTATATGAACATGTTAAAATTCTATGAATGAATGAATTTTGCATCCGTTGTATGTTAATTATTTATGCATCTATGTATGTTAAGTTCAATGCATTTCATTTTATCATGTGTATGTCAATGGGATTTAAATATCCCGTATTAGCTAGCATCTATGTCATGTTAGTCGCATCCTCTCCGCAGAGTAGAGGGGTGGGGATGTGACATGAGATGGAAAGCTTCAATGGATGAGGAGTACCATTCTCTTCAGAAAAATGTAACATGGGAGCTAGTTCCTCTCCCACCTAGGAGGAAACTGGTTCAATACAAATAGTTCTACCGAACCAAGGTTGTTAGTGATGATTTAACCTGAAAATACAAAGCTAATTTGGTGGAAAAAGGTTTCTCCCATGTCTAAGGTGTACACTACACATAAACGTTTGCATCAGTGGCAAAAAAATGGACTCTATTCGGCTAGTCTTGGCAATTTCTGCATCCAAGAACTAGGAGGTGCACCATATGGATGTGAAGAGTGCCTTTATTCATGGTGATCTTAAGGAATAAATATACATTAATCATCCCAAAGGTTACATATCATATCAAACATTAGTTTGTAGATTAAATAAATCTTTGTATGGTTTAAAACATGCCCCAAGAACATGGTATGGAAAGATGTATTACTTTCTTTTATCGCAAGAATTTGCAAGATACAAATCATATCTGAATGTGTATCTACAGTATTATGAAGGTAATTTTCTGATCATTGTACTCTATGGTGATGGCATATTTATTACAGGAAGCACTCTTTCTTTGATTAGCTTCATCAAAACCGCTTTACATCAAGCATTTGATATGAGTGATTTACGCTTGCTAAAGCAATTTCTTGGTCTAGAAATCACTCAAAATTTTAATGGGATCATGATATCCCAATTAAAATAATATTTGGACCTGCTAAAAAAGGAATGAAATTTTTTTAAATGGTTCAATGACTAATCTTGGGAAAGGCTACTCAATGGTAATACATTTGTCAGGTTTGTATAGAGTTCCTTGGTTGTATATTTCCATATTTAAGTGATTCTTCAATCCTATGTTGTAGAATCATGAATGATTCTAGTTAGTCTGAAGGATGTATAAAAATCTATATTAATTTGATTATCTCTATTCATATCTATACTAGTTTGCGAAATCGTGAATGACTTTGTTTTAATATATTTGACTATTCATAACAACAAATTTGTCATTTTTGTATGGTAAATGATTCTTTTAGGAATCGTTGTTAAATTTTTATGTGTAATGGTTGTTTTAATCCGTTGTTTTTCATTCAAACCTGTTGACGGGCATATGTGACTATGCACGTAACGGGGAAGACAACCCAGACCAGGATCCTTAGAGCAGGTTCCAAGTTGTTTGGGATGGTTGTTTCCGACAGATTTAAAGGATGTGTTAGCCTGAAGGTCTAAAAATAAAACAAAGCTATTGTTCTAGTTAATTAAATCTACCAAATACCTACGAATATACAAATTAAACTAGTTTATCTGATTACTAATGAGTTAAGAATATAATTAAATTAATCTATGAAACAAATCTATTTAATTAACTAAACTTATAAATAATCAAAAATTAATCAAACATGTTAAATGAGTTATAAAATTTGCATTATTAACAAATATACATTAATTACAAAAAAATCAGGAAAGAACCTGAATGTAATTCAATGGCTATTTTCCATAAAATAATTTAAAAGAAACAGCATATTAATCTATTTTCGATCTTATCCTTATCAAGAGTGAAAAGAATATTAAACCAACTATGCTAATAAAAATACTGCATGAATACACTTGATAATATTTAAAGAAATTTAAACATTAACAAAACCATACAGTAATTATTACATATTATATAAACAATGATATCGATCATTAATTAAACAACATGACATATCAGCAAGATCAAAAACATTAAAAAATCGATAATCGTACAAGACATGTATATTTGCAAAATTCTTTATAGAATTATAACAAACATAGATAAAATAGAAAGGAAATGACAAGAATGATAAATATCAAAACTATATGCCAAGTATACAAACTGTAAACATATATTAAAAATATCACCAGTTCAATATATCATAGGTCAAGACAGATAGCTATCTAAAATTGCAGATAAATCAAACCACAGTTTTGTTGTCTCCTCTCCATCAACTATCAACCTCAGGAAGCAGTGTTTTCTGAGCTTACAAGAGAGAAATCTCTTCAGCTTTGGTAGGCCCCACGTTCCTCCTTTTCCAGCAAATTCCAGTCTGCCTAAATAACCAAAAACGGAATCCAAATTAGGTTTTACACATGCGAAATTTTGCCGACCGCAACTGCAAAAATTGTGTCCAGAAAACCCCCGAAATATCCCAGAATCCATCACTTTTTGGCAAAATACTCGTGAGTACAACTAAATGGGTCCGTTCTGAGAAAAACCCATGTGGAGGATTTTTTAGATCTGTCTCTATTTGTTCAAAACGTGGCCTGGAAAAACGCCTGTTATTTGAAAACGCGTTTTTAATAACTGACAGAGAATAAAATTCGTCTCCTCGCAATTTCCAGAATCATAACAATCTCTTTAGCATCTGCACATGAAAAACAAAAAACCTAATAAAATAAATAAGTGTAAACAGAATTCAATCATGAGAAAATAAATATCTTAACCAATGATCTTTCCAGCTCTTTTGGCGTTTTCAAAATCTGCGATTTGTTTCAATATGTGCAATTAAAACATTTCAGCATCTACAGGATATTTGTTTTATCATTATTAGCAATATAATAATCCATAGATTCGGCTGGTATCTCTCAAATATCTACAATATCGGAGAAGAGATAGCTGGTTTAATATGAGGGTCCCGTTGTGGATAAAACAAAATTCACAAACCTTTCCATTGAATTAATAGCTCCTTCAATCTTCATTGATAACCACATGCCGTTATTCAAATAAACGGTGGATAAATTAGACAATAATCTTCAATAAAAAAGAAAAGTATGCTCATTTCTAAGCCTTTATAAAATTCACATTAATTCCTCGTGTTTTTGCAAATATGATAAAAATGAAATAAAGTGTTAATTATACCCAATTTTCTAGGTAAACATTTACAAGATCAAAGAACTTTATTTATTATATTTATACAAAATAATTAAAAGATTTATTTATCTTGTATAAATAATAAAAAATAAATAAAGTCTATTAATTATAAATATACTTATTTGATCTTTATTTATTCAACACTTTTAATAATGTAGCAAAAATAATAAGATAGGCTTAGTAAAATATTTTCAAACTCTTAAATTGAATGCATGGTTTTATCTTTCAATATCCATAGTTAAATAAATCAGAATTACCAAGTTGAATAATTGAATCAAAATTACCCATTTATAAGGTGTCATCAATACCATAATCAGCCTCCCAATTTCAAAACCTTATCAACATTTATGATAACAAAATCACATAATAAAATTAAATGATAAATATTCGGATAAGAAATCACTACTAGGTTATGACAAATTATTAACACGTATCCACTCAAAATAATAATTTCAAAGTAGTAATTTTGTCAACTAATCTATAGTCTGCAAAGGTTTTCTTTAAAAACATTGAATTTCATGTTTCAGTAGCTTCTGGAATGTCACCATTTCAGTAGCTATCAATTCTTTAGGTTTGCTATATGAAATTCAAACATTTCATCAAAACAAAATACAATTTTATTTGATGAAATAATGTTTTTTAAAGGCTGTTGGGTAGGGGCACAACAAAACCATAGTAGCATACAATTAAGTAATGAAAAAATCTAGTAAGTTTTTAATGTGGAAGTATAGAGATTAAAATATACATTTTAAGGAGAATTCAGAAAAAAGAAAAAAAAATAATCATTTATATTAATTTATATTTATAAATGTATTAAAACAATTGATATTTTTTAATGGTTTGGTTTGTTAATTTTTTTGGGTTTATGTATCTATTATTCATTGAATCCCATCTACATTATGATTGATCATGTCAAAATCCCCCAAACAAGACACCATTAAAGAAGTAATTAATATAAAAGATTATGGGGAAAAGGTGTTGGAAGCCAAATGCTAGAGAATTTATGCACGTGAAAATCATCATAGAAAGATGACCCTGTAATAGGTATGTAAAGTGGACTCTTTTGCATTAATTAATGTTCCCCAAAACTTCTGATCTTGTGACTTTTCTTGGTATGGTCTCTTGTGATAAAGTTATTCATGTATATCTATGCAATCCAATAATACACTTACAAGGTGGAAATTAACAAAATTATCACCCAACTAATTTATCTACAAGGAATACTCAGTAGAGGATTAAGGGACAATTGTAAATTTTAATTATCTTCCTTGGTGACAACTTCAAAGTAACTTAACTCATTTCCAACTGATTCTATCAAAAAATTAATATTTTCATCTAGAACTTGAATTGGGTCCATAGTTTTTATAGCCCAAGGGATTGATTTTAATATATCCAACAAATCACCAAAATGGATCATATGTAGTTTATTGTTTCCTATTAATTTATGTGACTCATTTGATATGTCTGCATTTGTAGTTAGAGGCTAATGAAAAGCAAATGAAATATTGCACTAGCATGTATGGGTGGAAATATATTGGTTGTGAAGCATTTAAAGAAACAAAAATTGAGTGTGAAGGTCTATATCTAGGCATTCATGCTATGAATATGGTTATAAAACTAAACTCTTAAACATATCCATGGATTCTGAGTTTTCCAAATAAGAACACCTTTATATTTTTTCCACATCCTTGATGTCCACCCTTCAAAAAGTGCCATATATTGAATATAGTTGACAAGTTGTGAATTATCATAGAAATTATTTATATTTTTTGGCTCTCCACATATTTTACTTTGATCGTGGATATTTACAGGTTTATAATATGGAATATATAGTCCTAAACAACATTTGACACTTATTTTATGCACTCACTTGATAGATTTTGAAATAATGGAATTTGTCTGTATTCTAGAGGTATTCTTCTTAATGGTCTGTTTGGTTTTGAAAAAAGGGTATAAACCCATCAATATATCTCGTTATCTAGAGATCTTTCCACACTAACAAACCATATATACCATAATTTTATAAAATTAAGGTCACTCTACTAATCCCCCACCCCAACAACAAAATCAAATTGAAAGTCATATAGGCATGGAAGTTCATATATTATTTGTAACTCTTTTGTTAAAGGTGTATCAAACCATATGACCGTATCATGTTCCCTCCATGAATGAACAAATTCTCTCTGTTCACTTTAAATAATATTTCTCTGAGAGCAATATCCACGTGGCTCAACTTTAGGAAATCCAAATGGATGTATCGGGGAATTTAACTCAGCAAAATATTTTACTTCCATGGGGATGTCAAATTTGTATATTGGTTTTTTTCCCAAACCATTTGGAAACCATATAATTTTCTTGTAAAATAAAAGAGATGAAAATGTATATAGAACACTAGTGGCACCTATGATTAATTACACCTTTATCTCTATGTGCTTAAACACACCCTATCTTTTAATCCAAGAGCCACCTAGTCCTTTGAGGATATCTTCCTCTAGAATCAAATTACCTAAACTTATTCTCTCAATCCCAAGGAAAAGAACACATCAATTTAATTGTTAGAATTCTATTGCACAACCATAACCAAAGGGAAGTGAGGTTGGATCTTTGAACATAGTCTAAATTTTTTTTTTTTTGGCTGCATGGTCCTCTTTTTCTTATTTGCTATAGGGTTAAGAGTTCCCATATTTAGAATAATATAAGTAAAATAGACAATGAATGAATGTAAACAACTTCAACTAATAGTCCCCCATTGTTTGTCTTGACAAGATGCAAAGAATCACATTCACCTTCAATATCAAAGTTGAGGTAGCTAGTCCATTAGGTATCTCCTTAGCATTATCCATAGGTTAAGTAATCCATGTATTCCCCTCATTGAATTGATAATTAAGAATAGTAATCCTTTTAGATTCTCCTCTAATTTTTGGATAGTTAAACTAAATGGTGTTGATCTCTTAGTCATCCACTGTCCATGTGCTCCATGTTTCCAATGCATCAAAGGATCACATCAATTTCAAAGTAAATTTATGTATATTTTTTAAAACTTCAATATATGGATTATGGAGGGTGAAATGTCATTTTGAAGAATTTAATATTAGAATTTTCAGATAGGTAAATTCAAATCAATTGACTAGACCAAGGGAGGTGAGGACTCCAAAACAATTTTAGTGGTTGAATAGGGGCATGCCCGAGGATGGACTATTTCTATATTGTGTTATTTGGACAATATTGATATGCATGTATTGTTAAAAGGGAAACATAATAGCCTTTTGATAGACTATTCCAGAGTAAAATGTGGAAAGGATCCTTCAAGTATACATAGCATATAACCATGGTGTTTCGTTTTAATGGACCCAATCTAGGGAACTGTTAAATTGGAGATGGAAATAAAGGGGTTAATTGGTTATGACAATGTCATCGGAAATCTAGGTTTTGTCTTGATGATTCTCTCATAATTGAGATAAAATTCGACCATCTATTAGAAAAAGAGGTTCATGTGGATTCCCTTTAGTCTATCGAAGTTTCAGTCAAGTAGAGATTGAATTAGGTTCAATAGGTTGAAGCTTCAATGCAAATGGTAATGGATGGACAAGATTATTTATTATTGAGGAATGCTATTGGAAAATGTTGTCCCACTAGAATTTATCAGTATGAGCCTCATGTTATACCATTAATATTACTCTATGTGCCTGGAAGAAAGGGTTGGCCCTACTCATACCAATTTAAGGCATTAAAGAGTGACAAAGAAGATGCACTACCTTTACTATTCTAGTACAATAATAAAGTAGAACGTATCTGTTGTCTGAGAACACATATAAGGAAATTTAGGTGGATCACACTGCCCGTTTACAACCAATAATGAATGGAAATAAATTAGATAATGAATCTACGGGGAAAGATCATCTTGAGGGTTTAATCTTTGATTTAATCCTAGATATAAACCCAGAAACTGGAGAAAAAAAACTCACATATCTTCAATGGATATTTTGACATTTTTTGTGAGTGCTTTCATGGATCTAACAATGTTGCAACACTTATCTACCAAAAAAAATATTACATGTAAAATATTGTAAGATTTAGTAGCTAAAAAGATCTGTTATATACTGCTAAATAGTGAAAATTCTGCAATTTGTTTTGGCCTATGTTTTTAACTCAAATTCAACACTAACCTAAGGTAAATTTCAAATTTGGCATACATAAATAAGTATGTACCTATGTCAATATTGATACAACACAATACTTCAAAAATTTCATAGTTTTATGGTTTTTTTTGTAACCTTGGGCTCAAGTTATGGTTGAAGAAAGGAAATATAGAGCGAGCCAAGGGGTAGGGGATTGTGATCCTTCCACACATAGGTTGTGCATCTAAAATTGAGACGAGGAGTACATTGGAAAGCATGAGGTATGTTGAGAAAATAGCCAATATATTTTGTTGAAGATAACTCGCCCACTTCAAATAGTGATGTTCTTGAATCTAAGGATGAATTCATAAATTGAAGTGGTTGTTGATTAGTGTGCAAGATTGTTTTGTTTCCAAGAATGTAATGGCGTCATAATTTAATCTCTCAATTTCCATTTTATAAGTGTTTCAATTCATATTTTCTTGTGACAATTATCCAACCAATGCACTCCCTACTTCAATATTGCACTAATAGCACACAATTGATCAGTCTGCTTGTTTACTATATAAGAAAGTTCTTTTTTTCTACTAGTTTAGAAGGAAATCTATATGTGAGCAGTGGTAGATGAAAATCCTATAGAATTTCATTCCAACCAAAAAAAAATTCAAGCTCTAAAATGGTTTTGGGGAGAGGAGATTCCTTCAAAGCTTTGATATTATCCAAGTTTGCATGTACACCAAGTTCATTAAGGTTAAAGTTGTTAAAGAAATGTAACTTCAGACTATATTCTATTATATTTTTATTGTATTCCTCCTTTGGAGATGTTATTCCTCTAATCGGAGATGTCCTTGATGTAATTGGTCACATAAAATTCATGAGGTAAAACCTATGTTGTAAGTTGGGGCAATAGTGCACACAAAAGTATTTTATAAAAGTATTTTGAGTCTTCCTAGGTAGGTCGACCCTAATAAGAAAATCTGGAAGACATAGTTAGGAAATTAATTCACTCACCTAATGAATATAAATAGGTGACGTTTCTCTCTCCATTCTTACACTCTTTCACTCAGGCATTGCACAAGAGAGAAAGAGAGAGAGAGAGAGAGAGAGAGAGAGAGAGAGAGAGAGAGAGAGAGAGAGAGTATATTGTGGAAGAGGAGGTGATATTCTTGGTCTTGGGGTTTTACACTGTACTTGGTCGAATTCTATATAGGGGAATTTTTGTTTGGTTTTCTTCCCCATGATAGTTTCCTAGGATAAATCTCTGTGTTCTTTTGCGTGGTTGTGTTTATCTTTCTTTCAGTGATCCTTTTCTTATGGTTATGATGTTATGATGATAATTTTTTTTAGATATTGTATAACCACTAAAACTCTAACATGGTATTAGAGCCACCATGAAATAAGTATTTGTGCAGTCGAAACACTGCTGCAACTAAACTACTAGAGATTAGGGTTTCATGCTTGAAAAGCCCTAGAAGGAAAAATCTAGTAATCTTGGAATTTTCACTATAACTAAATTTTGGAGAAGGCTCAAGAGATGAAAATTTGGCAGGAAAAAGATGAAATATTTTTGTACCATCTGTGCAAATTTTAACCTCGAATTTGCTATAATTTAGGATATATGATTCCTCCAAATTAGGGTTCCAGCCTCTTCCATAATTCAACCTTAAACAAGTGACCTAAGGATAATTGCTATATCTCTGGCTAGGAAGGTCCAAATGAAATTTCGAAACATGTTGCATATAGGTAACATAATTTATTTTTTGTGGTGAGATTTTTAGATCCTGATTTTTAAACAATGACATGTGGGAGTACGTACAAGTTCGTTATAGTGAACGAGTCCTCGAACAGGTCACCCTCGAAAAATTAACATAAGTACCCTTGGTGAATCCACTCTAATATGTGGGGTTTGAAAGAAGAAAGATTGGGATATATTAGGACAATGTTTCATACCTTTACAATAAGTAATTTCATAGATATATAAAAATAAATATCAGACAATTCTACAGAAGAAGTTGGAGAAAACTAGGGCTTCCTGTTCTGGGAACTTCCCTCGACTGATCATTTGAAAAAGGAGGAATATAAAACTCAAACTATGAGGGTGAATATTTCTATTTAATAAATTTATCATTTTGTGGATTTTTAATTTTTAACCTAACACTATTATTGGGGAGAACTAGGGCATCGGATATTTTGTAGTTCTGTCCATAATTTTGGGAAAATAAGTATGTTTCTCAGCTCACCTTGAGGAGGCACATATTTCTATCCAATCATATATGAAATTTACCAAAGTTAAAAAAATTACGGTTTCTCATTCAAACCCTAGGTCCACCAGCATCATTCTTCCATTAAATCTTTCAAGCAAGAATCAAGTTGAAGCAATATCATTGGTAAGTTCTATCCTCTCTACTTCCATTTGAGGTTCTCATTTTAATCATGATGACAAACAATACAAAACTTGAGAACAATCTTAAAGGAGCCAAGGACTTTCGAGCATGGAAGTATAGAGTGCTTCTCATACTTGAAGAAGCATGACTTGAAGAACTATGTCAAATAAGAAGTTGCAGATTCAGAGGGAGATGAAGACAAAGCACAAGAAGGACTTAGTCAAATCCAAGAGGATTATTTCTGTCTCCATTGGATATTACATGTATCTTCCTTGAAGACTCCCAAGGAGATGTTCGATACAATGACCAACTTGTACGAAAGAAAGAACATCAACAAGAAGATGACCTTGAGAAGGAAACTAAAGGATGTGAAGATGAAAATTTTAGAAAGCATTCAATCTTACTTCACAAGAATCTCTCATATTAAGAAACAACTAGAAGCCATTGGAGACAATGTTGAAGAAGTAGAAATGGAGATTATAACCTTGAATGTGTTAAATTTCATGAACCATAGATCTAGAATCCAAAATGAGAGCTATCTGAAAAGAATAATGTAGCGGAATTCAAAAATCAATGGAAACTGAACAAGGGATTAATGACATAAATTTCACATAAATCAGACAAGTATTGCACAAATTATCATTGCATCAGTCTTCATTAATTAATCACTAAGCAAACTGACTGTGATCTAATTGATGGTGACCGAAGCATAACTAAGCATGAATGACTACCTACCACATGAAACTAAAGGTGACTTCTAGTGGCACTCAGAGCGGGTTCCTATAATGTAGGGATTGATCCCTAGGGATACCAAACTCATGCAACCAAGTGCAGTAAATGGCATATGTCCCTTAGGTGTGTCCCCTATGAAATAGTGGGTGATGATGACCTCCTAAGCTAGGAAAAATTAACAAATAAACTATGTGGTTAAAGGGAGGATCAATTAATCCTAACACCCCCCCTTAATCCTAAATTTGGACAACTTGGGCCCTGGAAACTAGGCCAAAAGTCACCCATACAATCTAAATGAAATAAAATATTTCCTTAATAAACAAGGAAAATGGGGAAAACCTCATGGGAACACCCCCCCCCCCCTCAAAATAAGCAGAAAATCAAGAACAATGAGTCAATTATTTACACTAAGAAGAGATATGAGGTAAACATATCTCTTTTCAGTGAAGGGATTGGTAAAAATATCTGTAATCCGCTCCTCTGTAGGGAAGTAATGCAGTGTTATAGTCTTGTCATGCACTAGTTCACGAATGTAATGCATGTGTACTTCAATATGATTTTTCCGCTAATTCTGAATTGTATCACTGTGTATCTTAATGGTACCATGGTTGTCGCAATAGATCTATATTGAAGGTAAAGTGTGAATCCCAAACTCTGTCAAGATTCCATGCAACCAAACTTCCTAAATAGTTGCATTCACAACCCCCCTATACTATGCTTATGCTGAAGAGAGTGAAAGAGTTTCTTACATATTACTGGACCAACAAATTGGCTCAGATCCCAACATAAACACAAAACATAGTGGATTTCCTATCATCCCCATCTCCATTCCAGTCTGAATCAGTGTAGCCAATGCGATCTAATTGTGCATCAACTGTATAATGGATCCCATAGTCTCTAGTAGCCTGCACATAGTGCAAGATGCTCTTTGCTACCTTCCAGTGTAGCTCATGTGGATCTTGAATGTATCTGGAAGCAACACTCACAACATAGGATATATCTAGCCTTGAATGTGTGAGGTATAGAAGGCTCCCAATGGTTTTTTTTTAAAAGAGTGATATTGGCCAATGGTGTAGAACCACCTTCTTCTAGCCTGATGCCAGATAGGAAGGGAAAATGGGTTGCTTTACGATATTCCATGTGGAATATTTTAAGCAAATCTATTGAGTATATAGACTATGAAATCATGATTCTTGAATTCTTTTGACTTACTTCGAGACCAATGAACTGCCTCAACAGTCCTAGATCTATCATAGTGAATTCTTTACTCAAATCTTACTTGATGCTTATCAATCCAGTAGCAGAGATGCTAGCAATGATCAATTCATCCACATACATGAAAATCAATAGTAGTGATCCCTCTTTCTATTGCATGTAGACATTTAAGTGAGATATGCATCTCTCAAATTTCTATGACATGAGAAAGGAATCCATCTTTGAATTCCATGTCCTTTGGGCTTGTTTGAGCCCATAGAGAGACTTCCTCAATTTTTAGACTAAGGATGAATATTTAATGTACCCCTAAGGTTGTTTCATGTCTATCTCCTCTTTCAGGTCACCATGGGGGAAGGCATGCTTCACATCCATGTGATGTAGCTCCCACCTCTTTGAAGCTGCAACTGCCAAGACTAGTCTAATGGAGTCCATTCTTGCTACTGGAGTGAATGTCTCGTTGTAGTATAGCCCATGGACTTATGAGTATCATTTTTCCACCAACTGATCCTTGCACTTATTTGTGATTCTATAAGAGACTATCTTGGTCATGTAGACCCATTTTCATTGGACTCAATTCCTCCCAGGAGGCAAGGTGATAAGCTCCCAAGTTTTGTTGTCCTGTAGCAAATCAAATTCCTCATCCATAGCTTCTTTCCATATCATATCATGGAAAGCCTCTTTGAATGGTTGAGGATCTGATCCCATCATCATAAAACACCTCCCTGGTAGAAGTGGATCTGAATGGGAGAGTGAAACATGTTCGTTTTGATACCGGGACCTCGTTCTTCTTCTATCATCTGGATCTCCAGCAACATCGCCAGATACTTTAATGACATTTTGGGCCAATTTAAGCTTCTGGGTTAGAATATATGTTGGATATAGATTTAGATATTCTTGAGGTTTAATCTCAATATCAAGATCATGTTGATGTTCTTCCTCATCTTCTGAATCTGAAACATTAGATAATAAATCTGTATCTACAAATGTAAATGAAGGGATTTTATACCTTCATCTGCTTCGAATGATAGCTGAGATTGTACTAGATCTAAGTATGGAATAAAGTGTGAGAATGCATATGATTTGGAAGCATGAATTGCAACACCCTTCATTATAATCTTCCTAGTTGAGATATATGAGATCGCTACTAAGTCAGGACCAAATACCACTCACTTTGGTGGGGTAGTATGTTTCATGTGATATACATATAACAAATTTGCTGCAAGACAGGGAACATAGAGAACAATTTTAAGCTCTCCATGCTGGATTTTAATGGAACCTCTCCCAATAACAATGATCTGTGAAGCATCCCCCATATGAATGCTAGGTCCTCCTGAGAGATCCAAAGAGGTGAAGGATTCTTCGGAAGAAACCATGTGTTTGGATGCTCCCAAATCAATCAAATAAGACTTTGACCAAGTGAAGCTATATTTCAAGGCATGGGATCTCTCATGTTCTTCTGTCTAGTTTCCAGCTTCATATTTCTATGCACTTTGAGGAAGGGAAATGTTGTTCTATTCAAGGTTATTTTACAACTAGTCAATGGTCTTCTTCATGCATCGACTCTCTGGATGAAAGCCTCTCATACAGTAGGAGCATTTATCTTTCTCAAATTTATTATTCGTGTTATTCTTGGAACCTGAGGCTCCATCGGAAGGGTAATGCTTCTCTTTTGGAGGGTCTGATTCTTGGAGGCATTGAGCACTCCCATTTGAATCAATTTTTATTGCTCCTGGATTAATGACTCTGCAAATGCATCTAGAGAAAGAATTATCAATTTAGGATGGATCCTCTTCTAGAGTGCAAAGTAGATACAAAGACTAAGAATCTTTAGGAAATCTTGCTCGAAATTGACAGTACAAGATGCTCATCCTTCCTCTCTATCCCACATTTCTTTCATTGCAAGACTAGGGATTTGTATTTTGAGAAGAATTGTTGAATTGTCTCGAATTTGTTGGGTTGGAGTACAATGAGCTCATTCTCCAGAATATTGCCTCTTAGCTCATCTTGTTTTCCAAACAAATATTCAATATTTTCCCATACTTTGTTTGAAGTTATGAATCCCTCAAGGTGGAACAACAACTCACCAGAGATGTGGATGCACATGAAGTCGAAGGCTTCATCTATCTTATTCAAAAAATTGGATTTCTCAACATTTTGTTGGGGCTCGACTTCTCTTCCGATTGTCATCCTATATTCACCTTTGATCTGCAAGGCTATCTACATATATTCCTTCCAATCAATGTAATTGAAGGGTGTAAGGATTCTAGGTGATAGAGAAGTTGGATTCTCCATTTCATTGTATGTTGATCAACAAATATTCAATAGCTACATAGGTACCTGCAAAAATCACTGCATAAAAACTTCAAATCGCAAAACTTTGTCAGTTCAAACTTCTCCACCTAGACATGAGCAATTTTTCTAAGTCAATCACACTTGGATAGACCTCTCTGGAAAGAATCTAGAGGGGGCAATACTAAGATTCCAAGAATTATGTGGAAACTCAACTGCCTCTGGTGCAAGCATGGAGGTTTGTGAGGTTTGTTGTTGTCTTAGAAACATAGGATCTGATACCATGTTAAATTTCATGAACCATATATATACAATCCAAAATTATTTCTATCCAAAAAGGAGGATGCAACTAAATTGAAAAATCAATGTAAACTGAACACCGGATTCATGAAAGAAATTTCATATAAATCGGAAAAGTATTGCACATATTATAATTACATAAATATTCATTAATTAGTCATTAATACAATGGTCATACAATAAAGAGAATTAGAATATTGTGTATAATATTCGAATTCACAAACTCAAACTAACTGTTTAGCTAAATCAGTGTGGAAATAATCACAACTAGAGTTTACTAGGTTAACTCCGAATAACCAAATCAATCTACAATCAGTTAAGTGATGATGGTAGGTGAGGGTAGGTGAATAATGGATCCCACACTCCCATGAATCATGCAAACTAGCGCTAATATTATTGACTGTGATCTAACTGATGGTGACTAAAGGATAACTAACCTTGACTAACTAACTACCACAGGAAACTGAAGGTTACTGTTGGTGGCACTCATAGTGGGTATCTATAATGTACAGATTGGTCCCTAGGGCTCCTAAACTTATGCAGTAAGGTGTAGTAAGTAGCAGATGTCCCTTAGGTGCATCCCCTATCCATTAATGGGTTGTGATGACCTCCTAATCTAGGAAAAATGAACAAATAGACTATGTGGGTAAAGGGGGGATTAATTAATCCTAACAGAATGGTCTCCCAAATTCATGGGAATATTTTATCCAAGGTATTTTTTCTAGAAGGAATCTCACCTATGAAATAATGCACATAAGAAGAAGTTAGATAGATAGAAAAAAAAAAGAGATGGAAAAATATGAAAATCAATCCCTAACAACTCATGTGAAGAAGAAAAAGAGCAAGAATGAAGAAAATTCTCGTAATAATAAAAGGACTTCATAAGAAGGACCTCTCGCAGCTCATATGTTTCAGTTTTGATGAAAAAGGACACCTTGCGAAATAATGTCACAACAAAGAAGAATGGAAGGATGATATGATCAAGAAGTACCATCCGATCATATAGAATGATGTTTGGAGACCAAAAGGGAAGTTTTGTAACATCTTCCAAGTAGATATACAAGATCAAGCATACAATAGATGGAAGTATCAAGAGATATAAAGAAAGGTTTGTGGTTTCTCTTAGAAAGAGGGAGTCGATCATGGTGAGACATTTCCTTAAGGGACAGACAAACCCTTTTAGTGATGACTAATACACTAAAATAGTTGGTGTAATCAAATTAGGGGAATAGACCGAGCAACCTATAATATTTGGGACTCTCTATAGAGAACCACCTCTGCATAGAAGGATTTGTACAAGCTCAGTAGGAACCCATGGGATAGGACATACAGTTACATGAAGAGCTTGGGGATCAACTAGAGTGATGGAGATCCCAACATTTACTACAATTTTGAATATATAATTTTACAGAGGTTGAGAAGCTAATAGATGGATGCAAGAAAAACTTGCAACAAATTTCAAGATCGAGGATATTGATATCCATTGACCTTAAGAGGTGACATATATGGACACACAGAAGAATAGAAGTAGAAAAGGCTACCTTTCACGTAAATGTCCTGATACAAAGAGTACAATATGTAGAGTAAGAATGGTGCTCCACTTTAGAGGGAGTGACTACTATAGATCTCAAAGTTTGGAAATCTTGACATGGTTCTCAAGATTAGAGGTACAATTTTCGTAGCCAAGGAGAATGTGTGGTTGAGATAAGGTTTTGATATGTTGGGATACATCACTGGAATCAAAATTGAAGTCAATATGTGATCCTACTTCTTAAAATAGTTGATGTCACAATCTACAGGTAGAAGATTGGTTCGTTGATATACTTAACGAACATGAGGCCAGACAATTGCTTTGTGGAGGCGAGATTTGTTCACATGGTTGTGAAAACGAACGGGGTGTGGTACTATCACATACCCCAATTTCAATAACATTTTATGTTTAAGAAAACATTATATTTTACTTTTATTGTAAATTTTATGACTATTGACCATGTGGGGTCAAGGATGAATGTAATTAATTATGTTGAATATTTAATTAGTTAATAAGTAAAAGATGAGACAAATAGCCTAAGGAGGCTGTTGAATGAGTGTCCAATGGCCCACTAGGTGGAATAGACTTGGGTGAGAGCAAATTGACACATTGCAGCATTCTCAACCACTTCTAGCTATTGTAGGGGGCAACTTCCCTAAATTTTTGGTCATGTTCCCCAAGAAAGTGGAACAAAGCAGGTGGCTCATTAATTGAAAAAATGACCAAAAAGAATTAGGCATGCATATATCTATCCATCGAATTCAACAAGAGGCTGTTCAATCAGTACCTTGTGAAAATTCTGAAGTTGAGAAAAGCGCACAAGAGATTCGATGAGGGGAAAGGCAGATGTGGATTGAGTGATTAATTCTATTTTCTAGAACTAGTGCAGCTTCTTAGCTGAGTTCTTTACTCTTGAGTATAGAAGTATTGTTTTTAAGTAGTTATGTGGAGTTGTAGGGGTATTTAATCCCATTTCTTCACACAGTACTTTCATCCTAGTGGATTAGTGGATAGGAACAGGGATCCTAAGGCAAGTAGTTGAGCTATCTTCAAAAAAAGGTTGGGTGGAATGGGATACTTGGGTTGTTTGTCTCTTCTACAAGTTATCAGGTTCCATTGTGTATCTTATTTATTTATGCAATAAAATTACTAGAATGAAAGTAGTTATGATTAGATTTACTATTATTACTTGGATAAATTGCATCTGCAATTATACTGTTTAAGTCTGCTTTTTATTCAAGGAAGTTTACTTGTTTAAAGTTTATCTGAATAAATGAACCTAGAGTTAGAATTGTTTGATTAATGAATACAATCCATTTCTGTATTTTTCCACTCATTATAAGATGAAGTAATCTAGTACAGAAGGTTTGTTTAGAGGTAAATAGGAACGATTATACATGATTAAGATGATTTGAATCTGCTCTAACATTAGAAGCTTTTACTGTTATTTTAGTAAGGTCTCATAATAATCCTTTATCGAGAAATTTTTATTTTATATAAAAACCTTTAGGAGTATTACAGAGGGTCTATTATTGCAAGCTTAGGTCACACAGATATTGATCTATTTAAGCTATAAGAATACTAACAAATACTGAATACAATGTAATTATTTACACTAAGTAAATAAATAAACCAATCATAATTTTAACATTGTAAAACCTAAATTTATAACAATGTTACTCTTTTTACATTATGGAAAATAATACTCTCGTAAACCTCAAAAAAATTTATGTTATACATCCAGCTTGGCAAGTTCTTAAGGCTCAGATAAAGTCTAAAATGGTTAAAAACTGTAATACTTATTATAAATAAATAAACTAAGTATTTGGTAAGCCTAGCTTAAACAAGATTTATAACTATGATAATACTATTAATATTTGCAAACTATTCTTCTACAAACCCTACTCTTATATGATAAACTATTGTATTAAATTCAGAACCTAGTTAAGAAGAAAAGAAGCCTTCCATAGCTAGTAAATAATTTAAAATAAGACAACTGTAAATTTCAAATAAGGAACAAAATATACTCTTAAATCTCTGTTCATCAGTTGAATAAGCCAAAGATTTAATTTCCAACTTTTCCATTTAAAAGGAATACTTTTACCTTTCTAACTGTTATTTATACCAAAAATCAAATGATAACCTAATATCAAAACTCCCTTTTAAAAACAAAAGCTAGAGGTGAATCATCTACAGTATCGTTTTTCCTGATAATATTACAATAACTAAAAGAATCACACGACCTTTTCATTTCGCAACCATAGTCTAACTATAATTTCCAAACTATTGGATAAATACAAAACCCTAGGATAATTATAGTTTTTATAAAATAAATTACAAACAAAAAAACATTGAAGACTCTCTAACATACGTATTACACTGCACATTCAAATTAACAAGGAAGAAACAACTACTAAATAGATATTTACACAAGAGCCATAAGCTCTGCATCTTAGAAAACCAATATTTATAAATAGAGTTTCCATTTTAACCAAATAGTCACCACACGAATTAACTCTTCAAAAAAGAGAATGCAATAACATATTCATATCCACGAAAGAGCCATAGTGGCTGATTTTTTAGGTCACGTAAGCTTTCAAACAAAGTAATTACAATAATATTATTACCCTGTAATCACATTACATAATTCATAGCTCTTTAGTAAAACCCCAAGGGTTATAAACAGAAACGCATTTATGACCTCCATCTTTAACCAAAACAAAACTATCATCTAATACAGTAAAATGAACACCACAACAATATCCCTTAGCACCATCGACATCACCATGAACACTCCCAATTACAGAGGGCGCGTCAGGGTTGGATCCGGGCTTACTCAAAACCCTTTTATGCTCATAGCCTTCAACTTCCAGGAAGCAACCTCATCCTTTGACTGTATGTCTTCACCTATGAGCAACACAACAAACAATAAACGTTGTTTAGAATTTTAGCTTAGTTTAATAATTAAAGGAAAATATAAATGCTAGAGGATTTTAGATAACTTACCCATTTTAGCAAAGAGATCGAAGGAAATGAAGATGGCAAGGAACCAAAGCCTCGAACCTGCTAGCGCCATGTACAAGTAAGGGAAAGCATGATATTAAAGAGTGATAACTACTAAAGTACGAGCTCACGGTTATGGAAATAAAACCAGAGCCTTAAATATGCTAATGCGATGGTGGAGCTTGAAGGACGATTTTGGTAAGGAACCAAAGAAGCTAACTCACTATTATCACGACCAAGTCAAGACTAGTATTTTTTGCAGAAACCCTAGAGGTCCTATCGGCCTCCTCCTTCCCAAACAAACAACAAGCCATTGAACACAAAATGCGTTTAGGGAAAAAATGAACGTATATACCTATTGTTCGTTGCCAAACCCTCCACCTAGTGAGCATCCACCACGTGGATCCCACCAGGGTTGAAATTTTATATTTGTTTGACATTGTTGAAACCTGCACAAATAACCCTGCATTTTATAGAAATAAATATCATTTAAGAAAGTCATGTGGTATATGGAGATTTTGAGCTAGACTATAGTATAAATAAATATATGCTTTGTCAAGATATATATAGGTTTATTTTTATATATGCATTGTGTAATCTTAGCTAGGATATAGATAGTATTTTATGCATTGGTGATATGCATAAGTTAGTATTGTATTTTATTGTTAGTTTTAAAACTACCATTTAATAATGATAATGGTTATGCCTTGGTTAGATTTTATGTTGTGCATATAACGCATACTTAGGTTAGTGTATTGATATGCATCAAGTATATATGCCTAGGATAGCTTATTTATTTCTGCAATGAGTTTCTAGTGCAAAAGAAACAATTTAATAATGATAACTTAAGGACTAAGGAATTTATAGGTTAACATGGCATAATTCATAGTGATAAAACTTAGAGAATGTTTTTAAACACTTATACTGCTTACAACTAAAAAAAATAAAACATGTTGGAGGACTTCATGCCATATTTTCTTTTCTATTAGAACAACTAATCATCAACACCAAATCCATTTCATTTACCTAGGTAGAGAAGACTTTTCTTAGGCCTAGGAAATCATCCACATTGATAATCTAGATAGTAAAAAGAGTCTAAGGTTTCCTTCCTAACTTACTCTTTAGTCTTCAGAGCTTTAACATATTACATCGTAACCTGGAAGAAAGGTTTACCTGTAAATCCTGTACAAGCATCGAATTTACATTAGCTTTGAAAAAGCTAAGTAAGCCTCGGGATAACCTCAAGCCCCTTCAGTAAGACAAAAAAACAACTATCAGAATCATAGACATGCTAGAAAATGAACAATGGATCTGAATTCAATAAATTTTTAACCCATTAACTTTCAAGACCGAAAAATCAACACAGATTGAATACTCTTAGTAGCATGTGTATTATAAATTAGTAAGTAATTATGTGAACCTTTTAGTTACAGTTAGCCAAGAGTATTGACTCCTAAGTTTCTCTTAATGTCATGTCCTGTAATCTATCTGTTAAATAAACTAGAGGTAATTATTAAACTAGCATCACTAGGCTAGAGAGTCTAACACTACGTCTTAGCATTTTATAACGAAGAAAAGGATAAACAAATAGAGTCTGACACTATGTCTTATCAACATAAGAGTAAAAAGTCAAAATACTCAAAAATTGAAAGTAGTTCTTCTTATGAAATTAATGGTAACTCATACAGAAAGAAACACCAATGTTCTAGTGACAGTAGCAAGAGTAATTATCTCTCTAGAAAGAAGAAATACAAGCCCTATGAAGAGATTTCAGGGGAGTTCAAAAAGATTAAACCACCAACTTTTAATGGAGAAACAGAAAATGGAGAGGAAGCTGAAGCATGGTTGTCCAAAATGAAAAAGTATTTTCAGATATATAACTATTCTAATCAATTCAAAGTAAGAACGACAATTTATAACTTAACTGGAAAAGCCATTTTTTGGTGGTAGCACATAAAACGAGTTAACGGCATAAAAGAGAAGAATATAAACTGGAGAACTTTTCAAAAATACTTTAAAAATAATTTTTTATCAGAGCAATATTACGAGGAACGAGCTAAAGAATTTTATGACTTAAGGCTGGGACCCATGAGTATGAAAGAGTTAAATAGTAAATTTCTAAGCTTACTGCGATATGTGCCCTATATTGTTAATGAAAAACCTAAGGTATAGCAGTTTCTGAGTTGTTTACCTTTTCATCAAGGACAGAATTGAATATGATAATCCCAAAACCCTTGAAGAAGCCATGGGAAAAGAAAATTTCTGCTATGAGCATAACCGAAAAAGGGATAGCATGCCAAACTGGAAAAACAAAAAGGTCTAATAATTTTGAACAAAAAAAGAAAGGTTTCACACCTAATCGAATTTTGGGCATAATAACTCACAAATTTCCTAACAAAAATTTTCAAGGAAGTAATTCAAAAGGTAACCCACAGCAAAACCCTACTGTCACAAGAAATAAAAAATTTATAAATAATCACAGCAACTATGTTAACAATAATGAATGTAAGGAACAGGTAAAATGTTGGGGATGCCAGGGACATCACTATGCATCAGTCTGCCCCAACAGAAAGAAGACTGTCAACAAAATTCATATTGTGCAGGAAGAAATAATGGTTGGTAATTTAGAAAGACGGATGCCCAGAATCAATGCAACGCTGGATAATAGACGGGATGAATATCAGACTTCCATGGTGGAAGTAGAAGGTGGAACCCGAAGGAGATTTTATGGTGGAACCAGATTGTATCCTCGCCAAGAGGGAGATATTGCTTTGGAATCGCACCATTGGGCAGGTGAAGGTGCAATGGAAGCACCTTATTCCAGAATAAGTGACCTGAGAATTGGAGAGTCATATGCGGGCAGCATATCCAATTCTGTTCCAGGGTAGCTCTAAGGAAGATGAACAAAGAAACATTGAGGAATATGTTGGACTTAAGCGGGGGGTGTATGTCACATACCCCAATTTAAATAACATTTTATGTTTAAGAAAACATTATATTTTACTTTTATTTGTAAATTTTATGACTATTGACCATGTGGGATCAAGGATGACAATAATTAATTATGTTGAATATTTAATTAGTTAATAAATAAAAGATGACACAAATAGCCTAAGGAGGCTATTGAATGACTATCCACTGGCCCACTAGGTAGAATAGACTGGGGTGAGAGAAAACTAACACCTGGAAGAATCCTCAACCACTTCTAGCTATTGCATGGGGAAACTTCCCTAAATTTGTGGTCATGTTCCCCAAGAAAGTGGAACAGAGCAGGTGGGTCATTAATTGAAAAACTAACCAAAAAGACCTAGGCATGCATATATCTATCCATCGAATTCAACAGGAGGTTTTTCAATCATTACCTTGTGAAAATTCAAAAGTTGAGAAAAGTGCACAAGAGATTCGATGAGGGGAAAGGCAGATGTGGATTCAGTGATTAAGTCTGTTTTTCAGAACTAGTGCAGCTTTTTAGATGAGTTCTTTACTGATGAGTACATAAGTACTATTGTTAAGTACTTATGTTGAGTTGCAGGGGTATTTAATCCCATTTCTTCACACAGTGATTTCATCCTGTTGGATGAGTGGACAGACTCAGGGCTCCTAAGACAAGCATTTTAGCTATCTTCAGGAAAAGGTTGGGTGGAATGGGCTCCTTGGGTTGTTTGTCTCTTCTGCAAGTTATTGGGTTCCATTGTGTATCTTATTTATTTATGCAAGCAAATTACTAGAATGAAAGTAGTTCTTATTAGATTTACTATTATTACTTGGATAAATTGCATCTAGAATTAGACTGTTTAAGTTCGCTTTTTATTCAAGGAAGTTTACTTGTTTAAATTTTATCTGAATAAAATAACATAGAGTTAGAATTGTTTGATTAATGAATAAAATACCTTTCTATATTTTTCCACTCATCATAAGATGAAGTACTCTAGTATGGAAGGTTTGTTTAGAGGTAAATAGGAACGAGTGTACATGATTAAGATGATTTGAATCTGCTCTAACATTAGAATATTTTACTGTTATTTTAGTTAGGTCTCGTAATAATTCTTTATATAGAACTTTTTCTTTTATATAAAAAACTCTAGGATTATTACAGAGGGTCTATTACTATAAGCTTAGGTCACATGAATATTAATCTGTTTAAGGTATAAGAATACTAACAAATACTGAATACAATGTAATTATTTACACTTAGTAAATAAGAAAACCAATTATAATTTTAACAATGTAAAACCTAAATTTATAACAATTTTACTCTTTTTACACTATGGAAAATAATACTCTCGTAAACCTCAAAACTGTTTTTGTTATACATCCATCTTGGCAAGTTCTTAAGGCTCACATAAAGTCTAAAATGGTTAAAAACTGTAATACTTATTATAAATAAATAAAATAAGTATTTAGTAAACCTAGATGAAACAATCTTTATAACTCTTATAATACTATTAATATTTGTAAACTATTCTTCTACAAACCCTACTCTTATATATGAACTTTCATATTAAATTTCAGAACCTAGTTAAGAAGAAAAGAAGATTCCACAGCTAGTAAATACTTTAAAATAAGACAACTATAAATTCCAAATAAGGAATAAAATATACTCTTAAATCTATGTTCATCAGCTAAATAAGCCAAAGATTTAATTTCCAGCTTTTCCATTTAAAAGCAAGACTTTTACCTTTCTAACTGTTATTTATACCAAAAATCAAATGATAACCTAATATCAAAACTACCTTTTAAAAACAAAAGCCAGAGGTTAACCATCTTCAGTACCGCTTTTCTCGATAATATTACAATAACTAAAAGAATCACACGGCCTTTTCATTTTGCAACCATAGTCTAACTATAATTTCCAAACTGTTGGATAAATACAAAACCCTAGGATAATTACAGTTTTTATAAAATAAATTACAAACAAAAAAACATTGAAGACTCTCTAACATATGTATTACACTGCACATTCGAATTATCAAGGAAGAAACAACTGCTAAACTGATATTTACACAAGTGCGGTAAGATATGCATCTTAGCAAACCAATATTTATAAACAAAGTTTCCATTTAAACCAAATAGTCACCACACAAATTAACTCAAGATCAAAAACCAAAATGCAATAACATATTCATATCCGTGAAAGAGTCATAGTGGCCGAGTTTTTAGGCCGTGTAAACTTTCAAACAAAGTAATTACAGTAATATTATTACCCAATCATCATATTACATGAGCTATAGCTCTTTTTCAAAACCCCAAGGATTATAAACAAAAACGGATTTGCGACCTCCATCTTTAACCAAAACAAAATTATCATCTAATACAGTAAAATGAACACCACAACAATATCCCTTAGCACCATCCACATCACCGTGAACACACCCAATGACGGAGGGAACCTCAGGGTTGGATTCGAGTCTTACCCGAAACCCTTTTACGCTCATACCCTTCAGCTTCCAAAAAACTCCCTCATCCTTCCACTATATGTCTTCACCTACCAGTAGCACAACAAACAATAAACGTAGTTTAGAATTTTAGCTTAGTTCAATAATTAAAGGAAAATATAAATGTTGGAGGATTATGGATAACTTGCCCATTTTAGCAGAGAATTCGAAGAAAACGAAGATGGCAAGGAACCAAATCCTTGAACCTGCTAGCGCAACATACAAGTAAGGGAAACCATGATATTAAAGAGTGATAACTGCTAAGGTATGAGCTCATGGCTATGACGATAAAACCAAAGCATTAAACCTTCTAATTCGATGGTGGAGCTTGAAGGACAATTTTGGTAATGAACCAGAGAAGCTAATTCCCTATTATTACGGCCAAGTCAAGAATAATAATTTTTGTAGAAACCCTAGAGGGCTTGTCGACCTACTCCTTCCCAAACAAAAAACAAACTGTTGAGCACAAAATGTGTTAAGGGAAAAACCATGAACATATATGCCTAGGGTTTGTTTCCAAACCCTCCACCTAGTGAGATTCCACCACATGGATTCCACTAGGGTTGAAATTTTATATTTGTTCGATATAGTTGAAACCTGCACAACTAACTCGGCATTTTATACAAAGAAATATCATTTAAGAAAGTCATGTGGTATATGGATATTTTAAGCTAGATTAGAGTATAAATATATATATGCTTTGTCAAGATATAGCTAGGTTTAGTTTTATATATGCATTGTGTAATCTTAGCTAGGATATCGATAGTATTTTATACATTGGTGATATGCATAAGTTAGTATTGTATTTTATAGTTAGTTTTAAAACTACCATTTAATAATGATAATGTTATGCCTTGGCTAGATTTTATGGTGTGCATCTAATGCATACTTAGGTTAGTGTATTGATATGCATCATGTATATATGCCTAGGATAGCTTATTTATTTCTGCAATGAGTTTCTAGTGCAAAAGAAACAATTTAGTAATGATAGCCTAGGGACTTAGGAAGTTCTAGGTCAACATGGCATAATGCATAGTAATAAAACTTGGACAATGTTTTTAGACACTTATATTGCTTACAACTAAAAAAAACATGTTGGATGACTTCATGCCATATTTTCTTTTCTATGAGAACAACTAATCATCAACACCAAATCCATTTCATTTACCTAGGTAGAGCAAACTTTGCTTAGGCCTGGGAAATAATACACATTGATAATCTAGATAGTAAAAAGAGTCTAAGGTTTCCTTCCTAAATTACTCTTTAGTCTTCAGATATTTAACATCTTACATCGTAACCTAGAATAAAGTTTTACCTGTGAATCCTGTACAAGCATCGAATCTGCATTAGCTTTGAAAAGGCTAAGTAAGCCTCAGGATAACCTCAAGCCCCTTTAGTAAGACAAGAAAACAACTATCAGAATCATACACATGCTGTAAAATGAACAATGGATCTGAATTCAATAAATTTCCAACCCATTAACTTTCAAGACTGAAAAATCAACACAGATTGAATACTGCTAGTAGCATGTGTATTATAAATTAGTAAGTAATTCTATGAACCTTTTAGTTACAGTTAGCCAAGAGTATTAACTCCTAAGTTTATCTTAATGTCCTGTCCTGTAATCTATATGTTAAGTAAAGTAGAGGTAATTATTAAACTAGCATTTTTAGGCTATGACTTAAACATTAAATGTCACATAGAAAATTTTAATTTTTTGTGAATTTTGGGGTATTACAGGTACCTGAAGGGTATAATTGAATATGGACTCATATAGGAGAGAGACCAGAGGATCTACCTACAGGGATACGATGACTCTGATTGATTTGAAAATGCTACAAACAGAAAGAGCACTCTATCATCATAAAGAAGACCAGTGTTTCTCTCATTGCAAACAAGGATGAATATATTGTAGGTGAGAAGAAAGCAACGAAAGAGTCCTCAAGTGATGAGGAATATGTAATTTGATCCAAAAGAATTCTATCAATAGATACAAATATCACTCTTATCCATTTCAGGATTGGATAAGAAGGGATTCATTTGTAGGACACACAGATTCAACACCAATACAAAAATCTAGGTGATCTATGGTGTAAGAAAACTTGCTCATTATTCCCGATCATGAGCAAGATAGGATCGGGTCCTCATAATCAGACAATGAAGTAGAGCACATTGTCATAGACTCTAGTAACTCATGCAGGAGACAAATATCAAGATGGAGTCCACCAAACAAACAAATATAAGTATTTGAATTGGCATTTCCTATATATCTAGTTGTTCAGTTGTGTACATAGATATGTTCCTAGATTTAGGGAGCGTACTTGTTGCATTAGCGGAAATAGTTGCATGATTATATTACATATATCTTTATGCACAACAATTTGTCATTATAAATATGTTATGAAATGTTTCTAATTATACAACTGTTTTTTACTTGTAGGAATAATTGTATGCAATAACCTACAAGAGAAGAATGATGAAGTTGCAAATGTATAAGAGAAGAATGATGTAGTTGCAGATGTACAAGAGAAGAATGATGCAGTTGCATATGTACAAGAGAAGAATGATAAAGAACAATTTGCAGAAGGGAGTTGTAAAGCTCAAAGTATGTTCCTACAGAGGAATAAGTGGCAGATGTGTTGACTAAGTCTCTTTCTCATGAAAAATTTGAATACTTTCGAGACAAGCTTAGTGTAGTCTGAAAGGACCTCCCTCTAAAGAGGGAGTGATGTTGATGTAGTAAGTTTCCTATTGCAGTAATGTGGTATCTCAGCCTAGGGTAGGATATGTGTAGCTAGGCTTATTTGGCCCAAAAGGGTTAGTAAGTTGGACTAGGCATGTTTGATCCTAGCGGGATTAACATGTCTGGCTAGGCTTGTTTGGTTCGAAAGGGTTAGTAAGCCAAACAAGTCTTGTTTGGTCCCCATGGAGATCCATCTATCTGACTAGGCTTGTTTTTCCTGAAAGGGTTAGTAATTCAAGCAAACTCCTGAGTGCATCTATCAGAGAACCTACCATGATGCTACTTCAGATGTCCTAAGGGCAAGACGATGAGATGCCAACATTATGTGTTGTAACCAGCATTTATATGTTGATGAAGACGATGATATGTGAACACTCTATGTTGAGTCCAGCATTTCTATGTGGATGAAGACGATGATATTCTAGCACTTTGTGTTGATTCCAGCATATCTATGTTGTTGTTGATGATGTTGTTTTAGTATTCCCATACTGATGATGATGAGGTAGTTTCAGTATTCCCATACTTATGATGATGAGGTAGGTTCATTATTACCATATTTATTATGATGAGGTAGTTTCAATATTTCTATATTGATATTAATAAGGTTTGCTTCAGTATTTCTTCACTAATTTTACAAATAATGATATAGCATTTATTTGTTGATGATGAGGTTTTAGCACTAACATGCTAATGATGTTGTTTTTGCCACTTTAGTATTCATATACTAATATTGTAGGTAGATGATTCAGTATTAACATATTGATGTTATAGAATATGATGCAGTATCCATATACTAATGTTGCGGAAGATGATTCAGTATCCACATAGCAATGTTGCAAAAGATGATTTGGTACCCACATACTGATGTTACAGAAGATGATCCAGTATTCTCACACTGATGTTGAAGAGTAAGATCCAATATTCACATACTAATGGTTCAAGAAATGATCTAGTATTCACATATTGATGTTGCAGAAGATGATCCATTATTCACACACTCATGTTGCAAAATATGGTCTAGTATTCACGTACTGATGATGAAGATGAGGATGCATCAGTATTCACATATGGATGATGATGTAGTTCCATATTGATGATGAATATGCATGATGTTTTTCTAAAACTTCCAATGACATACATAGACTCACCAGTGAGATGTACAATTTTGGTAGTGGTTGTTGTTGATGAAGAATAACTTCCTAGTTAAGAGGGAGTCTTAAATAAATGTAACTTCGGAAGATATTCTATTATAATTTTATTGTATTCCTCCTTTGGATATTTTATTCCTCCATTTATATATGTCCTTGATGTAATTGGTCATGTAAAAATCATGAGGTAAAACCTATGTTGTAAGTCATGAAAAGACTACCCACAAAAGTATTTTATAAATGTATTTTGAGTCTTCCTAGGTAGGTCAGCCCTAATAAGATAACCTAGTTGACCTAGTTAGGAAATTAAGTCACTCACCTAATGAATATAAATAGGTGAGGTTCCTCTCTCATTTTGACACTCTTTCACTCTAGCATTCCACGAGAGAGAGAGAGAGAGAGAGAGAGAGAGAGAGAGAGAGAGAGAGTATTGCGGAAGAGGAGCTTATATTCTTGTTCTTGTGGATTTACACTGTACTTGGTCGAATTCTATATAGAGGAAGTTTTGCTCGGTTTTATTCCCAAGGAGGGTTTCCCAAGATAAATATATGTGTTCTTTTGTGTTGTTGTGCTTGTCTTTATTTTAGTGATCCTTTGCTTATGGTTATGATGTTCTTATGCTAAATGTTTTTAGATCTTGTATAATCATTGAAATTCTAACAAAATCTCAAGTAATTGACAATAATTTTTCCAAAAAATGATCTCTACATTTTGACTTGAACTTTGTGTTTCCTAAGTAGGTCCAAGACACTAGGTTTATTCAAATTATCGAATTCCATTTCATTCGATGGATTTTGAAAGACTGGTGTAAATTTCAATCCTTTAAATATAGTGAAACTTGGGAAACCATTGATGAATAGTAATAGAAATTTACTTTAAATACTTTCTAGAAGCATATAAATGAATTTTTTTGTCAAATTCAACAACATATTCATTCCTTTGGAAATGTGGGTTCCCTTACCAATAATACAACTTTGAGATTTTGTATGTTGCAAGAACACCTCAATATAAATTCAAGACTTGGAAGTGTGGATCAAATGGGTGGGATAAATAACAATGGAGCATATGATCCTTACAAAAATGTGATCATAATGCAATTTGTATAACACCAATAATGTAATTGGATAAATAAATATGAACAATATCTATAGAGACCTGTATCACAACAACAACAACCTAATAGACAATTTCAAAGTTCTCAGGTTTAGAGTGGACAAGTCCTTTATTTTCCATTTGCAAATATTTTTGGGGCATAATTCCTTCAAAAGGGACTGGGATAGTTTATCATATATATTCAATGGGGAAAATTGTCTTGGGTATAGCATAGATAATGCTTCTAGTCTAGGGAAACTAAATTATATGCCAACCCAACATATGTCATGGAAGTAGTTGAATCTAATGCATCATGGGATGGAACACCACCGATAGAAAATTGTGTTTTTTAAACATAAGTTGAAACCTAACTTCATGTATAGAGCCTATACTCCTAGATATAAACATCAAACTTAATCAAAGTTTAATACAAATAATGGGTTTTTAAGAGTTCATTTCTATAATAGAAGAGATCATAAAAGAACTACACATAAATTAGTTGATTGTTTGTACATGGGTAAGCATATCCATAGACCCTTGACATGGAAAAAAGCTACAAATCACAACAAGAGGTCAAAAAGTGAGCATGCATGCCTGATTCTATAGAACAATAGTGTCTGCAACATTTGATGGTGACCTTTTTTGCAAAACATTTAGCTGAGTGAAGACATTGTTTACTTGGTATGAGATGATGAATACTCTATTTTGGCTAATTAATATTTCAAAATAATTCTTCAAATAACAAATATTGCAGGAGAATGCAACCATACCTTTGATTTACATCAGAAATAAAAGGAGAACTAACTGCTACAAACCCATTCTACTCAAAATCGGGGGCGATTGAAGGATTCGTGACAAATTTAGTAGGATATTGGGAGCAAATGTAGGATTTCTCGTAAAATTTCAAAGGGAGACATCATTATTTCTTTGCTATCTATCATCAATAACAAAAGGAAAATAGTTTGTTAGATATTTTTTTTTAAATAAATGTGAGAAAAAATTATTTCAGTTTAAAATAGCATTTCCATATAAAAAACTCAGCTAGAAAAAATCTTAAACCCTCTAATTTTGCCCCTAGAATTATCCTTGATTATAACCTACTCTTTTCCTTCTTAAACCCATGAAAACTCCATAATTCCATGACAACAAGCATTCCAACTCATTACTCCTTAAGCTTTTTATCCACACATGTCCCTATTGTTTGGTGTTTTAAATAAGTTTTAAATCGTTAAAAAGGTGAAGTAATGGTAGTTTACATTATTCTTAAATTCCTATAAATTGAGTAGCTTTCAATACTTGTAGGTGGACCACTCAAATTATGCCACATGGGTTTTTATGTTGATAGGTAAGACCAACTTATCCATCTCCTAGATCAATTAAAGCAGATTCAGGGTCAGCATAGGGAACATAAGTAGTCACTGATACAGAGGAAGAGTTAGCGTAACACTATTCCGACAATTCAGTGTTTTGCATGGTCCACTAAATCATGATGAGACCTATTGTGATTTAAGGGATTTATGATAGGAAAAGGGATTCATCATTCCTAGTGAATCTATGAGGGAATATATCCTTTTCAAAACCTTGCACAAACATATATCGAGGGGTATTTTGGGTAATGGGTATATCTGAATAGCATTTGATTAGTGTTTTTTTGTATTTGAATGACATTTTGTCTCATTTTTTGGGTTCTCAATCTTTTGGCTCTTTACCATCTAATTTTGATTGAAACTACGCCTTTGTAAGTGAATTCTACCATTATAATTGCACTAACCATGCAAATGTCTAACCTCATAAACTTGGAATCTAATCAAGAGTTTCAGAGCAATGTGTACCTTGATGAAATTAGTTCTCTTTTCTTGGATACTCTAGGTCAATTAGCATTATTTCTTGTCATGCATGCATTGAATGGCTACATTTCTACAATCACCAACATGAATCAACCAATTTCTAGGTGGAGGTGTGGGGAAGTTCCATTCACTATATGTTACACTATATTTTAGATTAGACACGATAATATTTTTCTTATATCTAGACTATTCTTTGTTAACATGGTCCCAAAATAAGATTCTCTCCTTCAAAATTTCCTATCAAGAATTGATATATGTTTGTTATACGTTATTCAATTGTCTTATTCTATTATTGTTTTGGTGCATAGAGGTCATGATGACCCTTAGCAAGTGTCCAAAATACTATAATGGCGTTATAACTAGAGAAATCACTATCCATTTAGAAAAGATGGAACTTAAGAGGAAGCCAACTTGGTATGGTCACACTTGCTAGCCTTTTATCCCTTGTTTTGTGAAAAAAACATTTGATATTTCAATACCAAACAATAAAAATGTAGATAAAAAAGGATACTATTAATTCCGTCACAGTAATCAAGGGACTAAATAGAGTCTTACAAGTGATTCAAGACAAATTAGACATCAAATGGTGCAACGGTATTGCAATAAGATTTTGCAGACCCTGTATAATCAATAATAGAATGATAATACAATACAATGTCATGCAAAATGCATGAATGACAAGACAAATCGAATACTCAAGGAGGTCATTCGAATTGCATGGATGGGTGTAGCTTAACTAAATTTCATCCACAATCGGCACACTTAGTTAACCACTGATCTGATCCATAACTGACTCTCACACTAAGTCCTAACTGAATCAGAGTGCAATAAATGATTGATTCTAACTGAAAGTGACTCATCACATGTAACTGAAAGTCCAACTCAAGGAGGTAGCACATCCATAACTCCAAGTAGCTCCGATGGAGTTAACAGAAGTGACACTTGTCATCAGAAGTGGTTGTAGGCGCCAGTGTTGACTCTAGTTCATAAATATTGGCCAAAAATAGACAAATAATAAATTGAGGCGCATTCACAACTCAGCTTAACTGATTGTTAGGTGAAACAACAATAAGTTAGTAGTTAGGTGCACTTATGACACTTAGTTCACCCAATAATTTCTCCCTGTTTGAAGGAGGAAGCCCAGTTAGCCTCCCTGTTTGAAGGAGGAATCCCAGTTAACCTCCCTGATTGAAGGTGAAGGCTTAGTTGGCCTCCTTGATTGAAGGAAGGTGTGGTTGTGCTCATGTTGATGGAATAGTGTGTTCATATGATTCCAAGTAAGTCAATTAAACTTAGTATAGTGGGTAAATAGGCCAAAATTGACCAAATAAGTGTGCATGTTGGGTAAATGACTCCAACACCCCCCCTTAAGCTATACTCAGAAGGAGTAAAAACAAATGCATGAAATTCTAGGGCCCTGACAACAAAGGCCATAGGTCACCCTGTATAATAATGTAACTCAAACAATGTTCAAAAATAAATCTAAGTGAGGAAAGAGGGAAAACCCAGTGGGAAAAACCCCCCCTCAAGCTAAACACTGGAGAAGTAATCTGATCACCCTAATGAAATCACCCCCAACAATGAACAGAGGTAATTTAAATTATTCTCTGAAAATATCTTGGTGAATATGCCTGCAACCTACTCATCAGTAGGGCGGTACTACAGAACAATGGTCATGTCATGCACCAACTCTCTAATGTAGTGCATGTGTATCTCTACATGTTTGGTCCTCTTCCTGGTAACTAGATCTATGGATATCTTAATAGAAAATTGATTCTCACAAAATATGATGGTATACAAAGCACTACCAAAATCAAAATCTGGAAGAATGCCTTGCAACCAAACAGCTTGGATGCAAGCATTCACCGCTCCTATGTACTTGGCCTCTGCTGAAGATTATGCAATGGCGGCCTCCTTTTTGCTATACCAGCAAATGGGGCCACCACCAAACATGAATACATATTTGGAAGTATACTTCCGATCAATATAATCTTCCGCCCAATCTGAATCTGTGTAACCAACCAAATCTAGCTCGGAGTTTGCAACATAGTCAATGCCATAGGTCCTGGTTCCCTGAATATACTAGAGGATCCTCTTGGCTGCCTTCCAATGACTATCATGAGGCTAATACATGTATATTGATACAGCATTCATGGCATAACAGATATCAGGCCAAGAATGTTTCAAGTAAAGCAAGTTGCCAATCAGTTGACGGTAGATTGTGCAATCCATGGGTGGAGTGCTTTTTCCTTCTTCAAGGATGATCCCTAAAAGGAAAGGGAATGGAGAATCCTTACATTCAGCCATGTTAAAATTAATTAATAGGTATGATATTTATTTATACTGAGTGAATATTATCCCATCAAAATTTTGTGCAATTTCAAGCCCCAGAAATTGCTTCAAGAGCCCCAAATTGCTCATCTCAAATGCATCATGGAGGGCAGTTTTTATGAATGAAATGGAAGCAAGTGTGCTACCAGTAATCAACAGATCATCAACATATAAAACAATGATAAGTAAATTACCATAATACTTCTGTAGATAAAAATTTGTATCATATTTACACCTTTGAAATTTTTGCAAAAGAAGGAAGGCATCCATCTTGGAATACCATGATCTTGGGGCCTGTTTTAACCCATATAGTGACTTCTTTACTTTGCAAACCAAATATGGATCTGAACTATAGACCTTAGGATGCTTCATGTATATCTCCTCATGAATATATCTATGTATAAAGGCACTCATAGCATCCATATGATGCACTTCCCAGTGCTTGGATGCCGCAATTGCCCAAACTAGGCGGATGGAGTCCATTTTTTCAACCGGTGCAAAGGTCTCATGGTAGTCCACTCCTTGGACTTGGGAGAAATATTTTTCTACCAGCCTTGCCTTATATTTTCAGGTACTTCCATCATCAACAAACTTCATCCAAAACACCCACTTGCATTGAACAAATTTCCTCCCATGTGGAAGAGAAACTAGCTCCCAAGTAGCATTTGTCTGAAGAGAATCAAACTCTTCGTCCATGGCAGCTTGCCATATCAGATATTTCGGAGCATGGTAGTTAGACTTAGGATCTGAAATTATCATTAAATAACAAGTTTCGGACAGAAAATCATCATTACAAGAGATTGCAATACCTGCTCTTTGAAAATCAGACTGTGTTCTTCTTGGATCATCCAGATTTCCAATGTTTTCACCAGCGGAAGAAAGTGTCTGCTTGGCCCAAGTTTGGAGATGTGTTGCACTTCAGGATCTGATTATGGATCTGATGTTTTCTTTTCACTGATATCAGATATCATAGGTTCAAAATCAGATTCATTACCCCCAATTCCATCATCCAAATATTTAGCAGAATAGGAAGGGAAATCAACAGTTTTCTCCTTCACTAGTGCTACCTCTTAAAGAGGCTCATCGAACTGGACACTTATTTCAATGAAAATTTCTTTTGTTTTGATATTCAAAAACTTGAATCCTTTAGATTCTTCTAGATATCCAATAAAATTTAATTCAATACTTTGCGGTTGCAAAGCTTTCCTCTTATCATGCGAAATTCGGGCCCATGCAGCAGACCCAAACACCCTGAAATTCGACACATCCGACTTGTGTCCAAAGTAGGCTTCGAAAGGGGTATTCCCTTTCACAGATGAGTGATTCACTCCATTCTGAATGTATACATAAAAATTATTGGCCTCATCCCATAAATTTGCATCCAAGCTCTTGGCTTCAAGCATGCATGTGGTCATATCCTTAAGAGAGCGGTTCTGCCTCTCCGCTACACCGTTCTGCTGGGGGGTGTAGGGAACTGAATGTTGGATATGAATGCCACTGTCGGAACATAGTTGCAACAACTCATTACTGACATATTCCCCTTATTTATCAGATCTCAAATATTTTATCTTTTTCTCAAATGCATTCTCAAGCAGTTCTTTCAATTCAATGAACTTTTTTAAGACTTCTGACTTTTTCTTGATGAAGAAGGCCTATGTATATCTAGAAAAATCATCTATGAAAGTGAGAACATACAGAGATCCATTCAAGGATGTGGTGGGAATTGATCCATTGATATCAGAATGAATCAGCCCCAAAATTTCTGATGCTTGGCTTGCCTTCCCCCGATCAAACTTATGCTCGGGATGCTTGCCCAAAATACAGCCTTTGCAAACTCCGATGGTAGCTTTGATGACCGGGAGGCCTTCAACCATGGAATTTTTCTGTAATTGCTGCAAGTATTTGAATTTTAGATGGCTGAATCTCTCATGCCATAGTCTGCTGACCTCATTTCCATGAGTCAGAAGAGCTGTGGGTTTTGCATCCTCCACAAAATGGGAAAACTCATAGGCTTTTGCATGATGATTTGCAGAGCCTTTTGCCAAAAGTTTTGCTAATGCAAGTTCAGTAATTTATACATCATATGGGCTGAAGAATACTCTCTTGGGCACTCCAGTATGGGTCATTTGATAGACACTCAGGAGGTTTGATGCAAGAGATGGTACATACAGAACATTGGAAAAATAACCATGCTCAAGATTTATTGTACGTTGTCCTTTAGAAATGATGGTAGAGTCATCTCCCATGTGGATGGGAATGCTTTTGTCGATGTACAAAGAAGAGAGCGAGTCTCTACTTGCCATCATGTGATTCGAAGCTCCAGATTCTATGATGAGATCTTTGGACTTTGAGGTGCTTGCCATGAGAGCATGTCCCCTTTCTTGCTGGTATTCCCGATATTGATTGTCTTTCCTCCGAAAGATTTTTGGAAGATTGATGTTATTTCTCTTGAGGAGAGAAGTAGCTTAATCAAGTTTATTTTCCATGCAGGCATGTTTAGGGTGGAAGCCCTTCCCACAGTATGAACACTTGAATTTCTCTTTCCCATGGTTTACTTTTTTTTTGTGTTTCTTTGAGCCAGAAGGCTCTTCATGCTATTGATTTTGAACTTTAGGATTTGGAGCTTTGAATTTAGTTTTTGTATTCTTCTACTGCTTTCCTTTACCATTTGGATCCTTGGGCTCTAAGGCAAGAAGGGCTTGATCATGGGAGGATATGATGATCCCCATCTGGACAAGCTTATCATGCTCTTATGTTATGGACTCAATGAAGCCATTGAGTGTAGGCATTTTCCATCCTGGGGTTGTGAGCTTCCCAGCACGGAAAGTAGAAACAAATACTGAATAGTCAGCTCCAATTTTTGAGAGAATGGCGAGGATGAGCTGATCATCCTCCTTCTTCACCTCACATTGCTTCAATAGAAGGACTAGATGCTTGAATTTTGTGAAAAATTCATTAAGGGTCTCAAAATTTCTAGGTTCAAGGGACATCAACTCGTTTTCAAGATGATAAACCCTCAAATCATCCTGTTTTCCATATAGGGAGGCAAGTTGGTCCCAAATCTCTTTTGGAGTCTTCAATCCTGAGAGGTGGAATAGAACATCCTTGGAGATAGAGAGACACAAGAAAACTTAGGCTTCATCCATCTTGTTCCAAACTCTAGCCTTGTCCACAACATGATTAGGCTCTTCTTCTGTATCCATAGTGACCTAGTAGAGTCCTTTGGCATGTAGTTGTATCTCCATGTCTCCTTTCAATTGGTGATAATTGAAAGGAGTCAAAAGATCTATGGAAGAAGCCATATCAAACTATTGTAGCGATTGCAGTGAACCTATAAAAACCTGAAATCAACACAAAAAAGTCACCGTAAGGTTGGACAGCCTACACATTTCAGGTTTTCATCACACCTAGCATAATTGATCAAGCAAGCTTGATCAACAATTCCTTTACTTTGGTTATTAAGTGGTAAACCTTTGACTTCTAGTGCAATGCTGGAATTTGAGATTTTGCTCAATTTGCATGCCAAATCCGGCAAAAATCATGTTCTCATGAAGAATAAGCTTCGTCCCACCGTGAGCTTTGATACCATATTAATTCTGTCACAATAATAAAGGGACTAAACACATCCTTACAAGTGATTCAAGACAAATTAGACATCAAATGGTGTAACGGTACTCCAATAAGAGTTTGCAGACCATGTATACTCAAAAATAGAATGATAGTACCATACAATGTCATGCAGAATGCATGAATGCCAAGACAAATCGAATACTCAAGGAGGTCATTCGAATTGCATGGATGGGTGTAGCTTAACTAAATGTCAGCCATAATCGACACACTTAGTTAACCACTGATCTGATCCATAACTGACTCTCACACTAAGTATTAACGGAATCAAAGTGCACTAGATGATTGAGTCTAACTGAAAGTGACTCGTCACATGTAACTGCATGTCCAAATCAAGGAGGTAGCGCATCCATAACTCCAAGTAGCTCCAATGGAGTTTATTGAAGTGACACTTGTCATCAGAAGTGGTTGTAGGCACCAGTGTTGACTCTAGTTCATAAATATTGGCCAAAAATAGATAAATAATAGATGGAGGCACCTTCATAGCTCAACTTAACTAATTGTTAGGTGAAACAACAATCAGTTAGCAATTAGGTGAACTTATGACACTCAAATCACCCCATAATTACTCCCCAATTGAAGGAGGAATCCCAGTGAGCCTCCCTGATTAAAGGAGGAAGCCTAGTTAACCTCCCTGATTGAAGGTGAAGGATTAGTTGGCCTCCTTGATTGAAGGAAGGAATGGGTGTGCTCATGTTGATGTCATAGTGTGCTCATCTTATGCAAGTAAGTCAATTAAACTTAGGATAGTGGGTAAATAGGCCAAAAATTGACCAAATAAGTGTGCATGTTGGGTAAATGACTCCAACAGATACATCATGAAGCCAAAAGAAAGTCACATAGGTTCACCCTCCTACATAAGAAAGGAGAGATATCATTTCCACTTTGGATATGATCTCAAGGGTATGTACATCATCCCTAAAAATGTCAACCATAGCGGATATCTACATAGCCAACTCCAATCTATTAATTGAAACCTCTCCAAAATGGATCGGATTAGCCGCGTCATGAAATCTCTTTCGAGGCCATTGTTTCCATAAGAAGAGATTCCTTTCATACTTATCAGTTTGTGCATTTTATTGATGCTTGGAGATCATCCATCCCCAAAAAATAACCGCTTTCTAATAAAAGGGGACAAAAAATACAAGATTGTAACAAGCACCAATCCATTATTATCCAAAAAACTCTAGAAACATTGTAGTTCCATATAATAGATCTGTAACTATTCCAAGTTGTGAGAAAGAAACCACTCATCATCCATTTGCAAGGCCAATACATTGAATCCTATCACTATTGGTAAACTATTATGAAGAACTAACAACTCGAGGATTCTAGACTTAAGAAGAGTCCATCCTTAAATTATCCCTCATGACTAGGAAGTTGTATTTACTAGTAGTTTTAAATTAGATATGGTCCATTCTTTATGATTCAATTGTGGTCAAAATGCAAGACCTTGGATGTAAATTAGGATAAATGAAGTCTGTGCAATGTAATGTTTCTCACGTAACTGCATTGTTTCGATACTTTTCCCTACTTGGGTTATTGTCAAGATGAATTTGACAATACAATGATGCCCATAATAAGATTCGTGTCTTAAGAAGTACTCTGGCATGTTAAAGTTGTACATAAACCATCTATGGTAGCCCAGTTTTTCCCCATTTTTTTCCTGTGAGGCTTGAGTAACACAAGGATTTCTTACAGTGTCTTGCACTCTTTTTGGCATGTTGCTACTACAAAATCCTCAAAAAAAATTGATGGATGATTTTTAAATAAATTCTATGCCTATTCAATAACAAGGTCCTAGATATGATTATAGGCTATATATAATATCAATTGAAACCAAATATTAGGTTAGACACATTGGAGACTTATATTCCTAGTATTTATTCTCCCTTTCTATCAACTATTCTTGATGTTTAATCAAGTTATATTTGGGACTCATCTTTTTCACAACTCCTTATAAAACTACAAGTATCACATAGTTTTTATGTTTTTATGGCTATGAGAGAATATTAAATTGAGCTTTGATCATGTGATCTTGTTAAAACCTTTTCGAAGTGAAAGTTGTAGTTCTTTAAAGTTATTTGTAAATTCTATCATGTTTTGTTTTTATCTTATGCCCATAGAAATATTTATTGTTTACCTTGCATCTTAGAATGGGGAAATATCCTTAGTTAAGGAATTTATTTTATATGACAACTCTTTATTTATAGTTTGAAAATGTATAGCTCTGCATAGTTCTCTCTCATGAAACAATATCTGCTTTAAAATTATCTAACTCTCTCAATAACCTTTAAATTTTATTCAAAGTCAAACATTACAAACATTACATAGGGTTTTTCTACATAGTGCACTTTCCCATCATATTCAATAAAATAAAGAAAAAAAGCTTTGCTATTTGACAATAGGAGTACCACCTCTATCAAAACAAATGAGGCTGTGTTTTGATTCCCCTAAGGATTCCCATCAACATTGATCATTTAACTACGGTAAAAAGTAATCAACAAGAATCTAAAGTTTTGTAAATTTAAAGTCCCCTCAAAACATATAGAAGGTGACATTTTCCATTGTGATTTTTTTTCATTATGAAATCTCTTTCTTTCCTCCCCAATCTATTGCATTTCAATTCACGCTATTTAAATTCTTATCATTCATTTCCATTTAATCATTTATATATTTAGGGCATATCTCCTTTTCAAGCATGTTAAAGCAAGTTGAAGTTAGGGTTTATATCATTTTTAAAACAAGAAAGGCGTTTCCATGGAAATGTATGTGAAATTTGCTTTTAGAAACAATAATGGTTATTAAGTTCTCCTCTTCCCACTCCTCAAGGACCATATGAAGACCTGTGTGGGTGATTCCAAGGCCTTTTCTTCCTTTTTCTTAAATCTTAATGCTTAGTTTGGATATTTACTTAAACATTTGTTTGTTTGATAAAACAATAGATCAAGTATATATTTTTATCTATGCACTAATGAGTCACTCCAGTAGTGGGTTTTATGTTGTAATGTTATAGCCAAAATTGGCACTTCTCTATTAGTGACGACACTTACATGTTTTGTTCACATGATGACACTTGCAATACTACACTTCATGAACTTATTGTCGCTCACCCAAAATACATTTTATGGATTGAAGAGACTTATTTGGGACCTCATTAAGATGGCCTTACATCATTCATTGTTCATGTAAAAGTTAGGAAGTTTATGAACACAAGTTGGAGCCCCAAAAACACTTGAAAAAACTCTAAAAATGGCATGTTTTCCCAAAAACGCCCCTTTACTTTGGTCCACCATTGTTTTTCACCTTGCACACACTTGTTGTTAGTGTTCTACTAGCATGTGACACAACTACTTTCCTTGTTTGCACTTGTGTGTACCTAAACAATACTAAAAATATATAAAAAAATGGGTGGTTTTGGTGGTTTTGAAAATGTATCCTCGGTTGTAACTACTTCCTCCTTGACCATATCTTCTCCATTTACTATAAAAGAGAGGGAGAGGGGACCATGAAGGGGACTTGGCCTATTGTATTGTTATGCTGGCAAAATTTGGACTCTCATCCCCCTTACTTGTGCCTTAGTTGCGATCTACCCCTGATGCAAAGCTTGGAGGTTGGGATTCTTGGAGGAGAGAAGCAAGTGATATAGATTGAGGGTTTCATGAGATTCCTTAGTTTATGAGAAGGTATATTTTGTAATTATTTCATTCCATTAATAAATATTAGGCATTCTTCCCTCTCCAAATCATTTTTTATCTCAGTTTTTTATTACTAATTTCATGTTTATTATATCAGTATTTTCATGTTCTTTTGAATATCAGTATTTTATATGTGGTCAAATTGGTTTGAGGAAGGTTTGAAGTGGTTTTGCAGGTTCATTGTTTGGAGATTAAGGGGAGGACTCAAGGAGAAGCTTGAATCGGTCTTATGTTTGTAAGGTACACACCCTCCTAACCACTGAACTTTTCCTTAAAATTGTACTTGCAAATTATTGTATGTCTGTCGGTAACCCCAGTATGTTGGTGGCCTCACCACAGCCATAGGAACACTTTACCTAACAACAAGTAAGCCTACACAAAATTGCCCCATACATAATCATACCTAAGTCTTGAATAGCTATGAAGAAAAACAAAGTACTTACAATGTAAATAAACTATTATGACAAAAAAATACCATATGATTGATGATGAAGATGATGATGAGCACATTCTAGAGTGAACCATAAGTAGAGACACTGACTATCTTGAGAAAAATCTAAAAAAATAAGGATATGAAGAAGATGATGGAGAGATTCAAAGTGGGTGAATTTTTCTTATTAACATTCATGAAACTAGATGTCGTTATAGAGAAGGATAAGTCCCTGGTTAAAAAAATTATTGAATGAAAAGAACAAACACTTAGTAATCTATATTCTAAACATATTTAGATGTAAAGGATTCAATCCTCAACTTTCCTTATGTAACCACACATGTTAATGTTTATTCTACATGAAATAAATTAACATCCCTTGGCCACTAAGGCAAGTGTTTTCCCAATAAGATTAATGGAATACACGTGCCACCTCACACAATAAACACATGCATTTTTCCTCTAGTATGCTTGAACCAAATCGATGCCATTTTTCCTCTAGTCTTCTTGAACATGAGGACTCACCTATTTCTTAGGGACTTGTGCCACAGATCTCTACAGTGTTGTGAATGAGTGACATGGTCACCATGTCAAAGAGGGAAACATATATAGTTTCTCGAACTTTAGCAACAACTTCCAAAAAAAAATTAACATTTGACTTTAGAAGAGGAGCCACATTCACTCTATCCACCCTACCAAAATTTGCATATTTTTCAAATTCAATCTTGGGGGATGAACATGTTTGAACTAAATTCAGTAATAAACTACAATGGTATGATAAACATCATAAATACATATAGAAGAGGATTCACAACTATAATTAAAACCTTTGAGCAAAATTAAATACAGATGCATAAAATGGAAAAAAATGTAGTAAGCTAAGAATATTGGTGCTACTCATACTTTATTAATTGACCATAGCTAGAAATATTGGTCTTGGAATAATGCAAGAGAATGCAAAAAAATTCGTGAAGAATGAGAACTATGTAACTATAGAAAACTAGAATTTTTGCTCTCTTAGTTAGTTTGGAAGTTTGATGCCAAGTTCAAATTCTTACCTTTGTGTAATGCTTCTTCAATAGAAGTTAAAGCTCTTTTAATGCTTGAAGCAAACAATCTGAATCCATAAGTTGTTGCTGCATCCTTTTTTCCTGATTTCCAGAGTCACCTATCTCCTCCCTCTTCTTTCCAGCAACGTTAACTACAGAGGAAAAACTCTCATTGCTATGCACATCATCTTCACACCTAACAATTGAATTTCCCCTAACTAAACTTCACCTTCTCTTAATTTATCATGGATACCACTTCCTCTTTCATCAAAAATGAAAATTCTTGGCTTCTTCACTATTCTCTCTTTCGTATGTGTTATTTTCAAGATCAAAATTATTAGACCCAAGATGAATCTCTTCAGTTATCCACCTTCCATTGTTAATGCTAACAAAACTACCACTCTTTACCATGGCCTTGCCTTGACTAGAATCACTAATTGTTGAGATTCCTATATTTTTTAATGATCCCCAAGAGCTCTCTCTGAGATCATCTCAATACTCTTTTTTGTTTATGCCTCAATTACCAACATCGGGACCATCTTCAATATGATTCTCAAAAATTCCTTTAAAATCATGGACTACATTCCCTATACGAGGTCCATTGTCTTCATGAATTGGATATTAATATTCAATATTATTATCCTTGTTCTTTTGTTCCCTTTACATTTTAATCAATCCCACATAACATTTTTCATCCATGTGCCCAAAATCCCTCACATCTGGCTTGCTACCATCAAAATTCATAGCCAAAAATTCATATTCATGCATCGTGGGAAATTTTATTTCTTTCCTATATTTAATAAATTTATGCTCTTTAAAATTCTCTTCCCTAACACTATTGGCAGGCATACCTTTTTCAAACTGATAGTGCTAGAGGAATTTTTGCTATAATATTCACCATACTGACAACTCCATCAAACATGAAACATATTTATTGCATTACAAGACTCTGAATTTAACATTCAGTCTTGGCAAGAAAATACCATATCATAAAGTAACTCAACATTACCAATAGATTATTTAGACTGGAGTACTTCATATTTCACCTTGCATCCATTGGGTTCCCTCAATCGGCCTCCAATATATAATATTCTCTTAAGGATCCTCTAAGATTCATGGATACCTCCACCATACTTAATTGTATCTCATTTCCCCCTCCTCCATCTCCTCAATCCAATACCCTTAGGCTTCTCTCCTTGAACACTGCAACCATTGGTTTTAATAACTTCTTCCTTCAATTTTCCCATCTCCTTGACCCTCTTACCATTGATGATATCCCTACTTCCCTCACTGGAAGTTCCAAAGTTTCCATCCCCCAACACCATGACCTTGAAAGCAACCAACCAAGACAAGGACAACTTACTTCCATCCACACTTGGGATCAAAATTCACTAGATCAATGTCATTCTTCCTCTAGTCTTCTTGAACATGGGGATTGACCAATTCCTTAGGGACTTATGAAATGGATATCTTTAGTGTTGAGGATTGGCATCCTGGTCACCATGGGAAAAATAAATTATTAATTGAGCCACAAGAAATGGTTTCTTGAGCTTAAGCGACGAATTCCAAAAACAATTTTTAGTGTTTTGCATGTTAAGTAGTCCATCACTTAAGCAACCTCCCAGGGAAATTTTATTTCTTCCCTATATTTAATAAATTTATTCTCTTTAAAATTCTCTTTCCTAACACTATTTTCAGGCATACCTTTTTTCAAACTGATAGTGCTAGAGGACTTTTTGCTATAATCTTCACCATACTGACAACTCCATTCAACATGAAACATATTTATTGCATTACAAGACTCTAAATTTAACATTCGGTCTTGGTACGTAAATACCATATCATAAAGTAACTCAACATTACCAATAGAGTATTTAGACTGGAGTACTTCATATTTCACCATTAGAGGAAATTTCAACTCAAAATGGGCCTCCTAAAAAAAATTAATAAAATAATAGTTAAAATAATAAAATAATATTTTTAATTTTGGAGGAAGAAAAGAAACAAAAATACTTTTTTGTTTGTATTTTCAACATATCTCCCCGTGTTTTTACTCAAATTTCAATCGAGAGAGATTGTTGGATGTGGAATTTAATTCCGCATCCAACGAGCTCTCCCGATCGAAATTTGAGTAAAAACACGGGGAGATATGTCGAAAATACAAACAAAAAATGTAGTTTTTTTTTATGATACCTATCCCCAAATTTATATTAAAAGGGTGTTTAATACCTATATGGTATTTCAAATTTAAAGCAATTTCATTGGCTAACACATGATGACATGGAATTTGAGTTAAAGTTAAAAGGGCCATTTTGAGTTGAAATTTCCTCCTTGCATGCATTGGGTGCCCTCAATCGGCCTCCAATAGATAATCTTCTCTTAAGGATCCTCTAAGATTCATGGATACCTCCACCATACTTAATTGTATCTCATTTCCCCCTCCTCCATCTCCTCAGCCCAACACCCTTAGGCTTCTCTCCTCGAACCCCACGAACATTGGTTTTAATAACATCTTCCTTCAATTTTCCCATCTCCTCAACCCTCTTACCATTGATGATATCCCTACTTCCCTCACTGGAAGGTCCAAAGTTTCCATCCCCCAACACCATGACCTTGAAAGCAACCAACCAAGACAAGAACAACTTACTTCCATCTACACTTGGGATCAAAATTCACTAGATCAATGTCATTCTTCCTCTAGTCTTCTTGAACATGGGGATTGACCAATTCCTTAGGGACTTATGAAATGGATATCTTTAGTGTTGAGGATCAGCATCCTGGTCACCATGGGAAAAATAAATTATTTCTTGAGCCACAAGAAATGGTTTCTCGAGCTTAAGCGACGACTTCCAAAAACAATTTTTAGTGTTCGGCGTGTTAAGTAGTCCATCACTTAAGCAACTTCCCAGGGTGTCTCTTAAGTGACACTCTATGACATTGCTTAAGTGATGCCCTAGGAAGTTGCTTAAGTGACATAATACTTAACATATAACCTAAGCAATGCCAGGTTGGCATTTTTTGAAAAAATACCCACCCAGATGACGTTTTTCTGACTTTAAGAAGTTATTTTTACCTTCAAGTGTCAGTCCAAACGTTGAATTTTGACCCCAAATGTAGTAGTGTGTTGTTGTGAATAATTAGTTTTATTTGCAATCAATAATTAGCTCAATAAACCGGTCATAGATCAATATAGCCTATATGCTTGTTTTAAACAATATTGTGGTTAAATGAAAAAGATCAAAGTAATGGAAAACTCTATCTAGTGGTCAAGGATTATGTGGTTAGATTGTCCATTCAATTGTGTATTTATACATAAATAATGTTCTTTGTAATGAATTTTTTTTTTCTATCTCGATGGCCATTCAAAACCTATCCTACCACATAATAAGAGAAAAATTAAATTCTTTTGGGGTTAACCTTGAAAAGGTTTGAAACAAGGTTATGCAAACTTCACGTTTATTTATTTAAATATTATTTATTGTCCCTCGCATAATGCATATGCGAACTTGGAGTATTAGCTGGTCGATGCATGATTTTTTTTTGCATTTTGCAATGTTCAACCTTGGCGAAGGATTTGTTTTTAATAAATTAATTCTTGATAGGTGGATTTCCGCTGACGCCATCCTCGATGTTATCTACTTCTAAGCAGACATCTCTTATTACATTGCGAATTGAATATTTTTTATAAAAAAACATCTATAAAACTACAATGTTCACATTCTCTAAAAGCATGTTGAATTTTTATTCTTTAAATATAATACATATAAAAAAGTATTAGAATTTTTTTTTTCAAACAAAATGAAAAAACCTATAACTTGATATTCAAATAAGAATCAAAATTATAATCAAAAGTGATTCTTCACTTAAAGGTAAAATCCTCTAAGTGATTCTTCACTTAGAGGATGGCGAGGATCTTAGTGGAACTGGATATCACGAAGGGGTTGTCGGACGATGTCGAGATTCTTTGCCATGAGCGACTGTTCACCCAACGACTTGACTATCTTAGCATTCCTTTTAGATGTAGTCGATGCCGGGATACAAGACATCTGCGTCGTGATTGTCCTATTATTCGTCTGGGTTCAATCTCTCCGAGACCACATCATCTCTCTGAGGTTCTTGTGACCCCCCATCCTCTTTTGAAAGAGACTACGGTAAGCATTCCTTCTGCTCTTACAGCTACTGCACAAGGTTCCCTTCTTAATGCTTGTTCACTTTTCGAAGATGCATCTAATCGTGATTTAGCCATATTAGATTTAGTGGATGGTTGTCTTGCTCACCCCGCAGCCTTGGTGTCATCTGATCTTTCTTAGCTAGACAACACTATTGTTTCTAGTGTTGCTGTGTTTGATCCGGTGCCCCCCTGTATCCCTCCTTTGGACACCGTTGATTCACTTTTACCTGAACCTTCCTCCTGTACGTCCCCCGACCCTCCTCTTCCTATTGCGAAGGTCTCTCCACCCTCCTTATTTTCGAACTTGGATTTTCCCCCTCTTACTAGCTCTGTCCACGCGGCTTTGGCTACACCACCCCGCAGCCCTGTTACCTCGCCTTCCTTTGCGGACCCTTCATTACAAAAATCCCTGAATATCTTCTCTGACAAGACCCCACTCTCTCCCTCGGTCTTGCCCCTTAATTCCATCAGATTCGAAAATGTCACTATCAGGAAAAAAAAAAAAAACCCACCTGATCTCTCTGGTCCTGTCCCTGCCCCGTATACCCCTCTATCTACTAGACTTAAAATTGTGGCTCATCAGCAGTCTTCTTCTCCTCACAGGTTCCTTAGAGCTTCGACCCCTCAAAAAATTGGTCCTTAATGCGCATCCTTTCCCTAAATGTTCGTGACTTGGGGGGCTTAGCCAAACAAAAAAGCCTCTGTCACCTGTTCTCTTCTCTTTCACCTGATGTTGTTCTCCTTCAAGAAACTATGACCAGTTCTTATCCTGCCCTTCTTTCTTTCTCTAAGCTCTGCCCTGGGTGGGAATTCTATGTGATCAGTTCCACTGGTCTTTCGGGGGTCATTCTCTCTGGGTGGAATCCGAAACTCATCAAGTGTAAATCCTATCACACTGTGGCAGGTATCTTGCTCAAGGCCATGATCTGTGGATCTACCTTTCCCCTGTCCATCCTTAATTGTTATGGTCCTTACCACAATAGAGAAAAAAATTGGAATTCTATGGCTAGAGGTGGACTTCTTTCATTGCCTAACCTTATCCTTACGGGAGATATAAACCTTACTTTGAATGTTTTTGAGATTTGGGGCTCTAAGGCCCATCTTGACCCTCTAGGCCCCTTTTTTACTAAACTCTTCTCCGATCATCAACTGGTGGATGTGGCCCCTTCTTGCGCTGGTCCCACTTGGAGGAATGGAAGGATAGGGGAAGAGGGAATTTCCAAAAGACTTGATCGTTTTCTTCTATCTGACCATCTTGTTAGTCTCCTTGCCAGATATCGGGTTTGGGCTCATAGAAGTGGGGTCTCTGGACATTTCCCAGTTCTTTTCGAATGGCTGGATCATCCGGTCTCTTGTGCTTTCCCCTTCAAATTCAATCATTCTTGGTTGAACTATGAGGATTTTATTCATATGATTCGAACTAAATGGCCTCTCATAACGTCTAATGCCTCAGAGGATGCTATGGAAGACATCTCTATTAGACTTCGTCTCCTTAAAGCAAAGGTCAAGTCCTGGACTAAACTTGAATCTATTAAGTTGAAGGACAAATCAGCTCTTGTGGAGGATGAAATTAGCTCTATCCTGGATTTTTCGACTTCAGCTATATTAAATGTTGGGGATCAGTCCAAATTGGATGCTCTCAGAATTGAACTCAAAAAGTTGATGGACCATGAATTGCTCTCTGCTAGATTACAAAGCAGGGTGTCATGGGCTCTTCAAGGGGACTCTAACACCAAATTCTTCCATGCTGTGGCATCTGCTCGAAAAAACCATAATGCCATTTGGATTCTGCAAGATGAGGCTGGCAACTTGGTCTTCGATGAATAGGGTCTCAAGACTATGGGGATGCAGTACTTTAAGAACATATTTGTTGATGATCACTTGACGAACATTGCAGCCCAACTCAAGGTGATCCGACTATTTCCCTCCCTCATCAGCCCTGAAGAGAGGGAGTCTTTCTCAGGTCAAGTTACTCTGACTGAAGTGGAGGCTGCTCTTAAATCCTTCAAAAAAGATAAGTCTCTGGGTCCTGATGGATGGCCTGTTGAATTTTATCTGCCTTTCTTCGACTTGCTGGGGCCTGATCTTGTTAAGATGGTTGAGACATCCAGGAAGGATGGTTGGGTGGTACATTCCTTGAACTCTACCTTTATTGCACTTATCCCCAAAAAAGAATTGCCCATCTCTTTTGCTGACTATCGTCCCATTTCACTCTGCAATCTAGTCTACAAGTTTATCTAAGGTTGCGGCTTTGAGGCTTAAACCTTTTTTTAGACAAATCCATCTCTCCCCAGCAATTTGTTTTTTTGAAGAATCGTCAAATCATTGAACCCTTGGCCATTACGCAAGAATTCCTCCACACTGTCAAAACCAAAAACAGGCGTGCCCTTATTCTTAAATTAGATCTGACTAAGGCATTTGATAGGTTCAATTGGAATTTCATCCGACTTATTCTTCTTCAGATTGGGGTTCCACTTGTTGGTGTGAAATGGATCCTAGGTTGTATTTCATCTACAAATTTTGCCATCCTTGTTAATGGCTCTCCCTCTCCCTTTTTCACTGCTTCTAAAGGCATTAGGCAGGGATGCCCCTTGTCTCTTGTGTTGTTCATTCTGGTTATTGAAGGACTTAGTTTATTGATTGAAGATGCCAAAGTAAATGGCAGAATCAGGGGGATCAAAATTTCGCCTCAGCTATCCCTCACACATCTACTCTTTGTAGATGATGTGATTATGTTCAGTATGGGATCCTTTGAGGAATGGATGGCCTTTAAAGTTATTTTGGACACATTTTGTGAGGCATCTGGCATGCAGATTAACTTGGACAAATCGTGCTTTCTCCATAATGACTTGGACGATGATCTTCTGCGCAGGATCACTGGTTTTCTTCCCTATAGATTTGAGCATATAAATAATGGATTTAAGTACTTGGGATACTTTATCAAGCCATTGGGGTACTTTGTTTGAGATTGGCACTGGATTCTTTCAAATTTTGAAAAACGAATCCTTCATTGGACTAACCGGCTCTTATCACTTGGTGGTCATCTTGTGCTTATCAAATCTGTGCTTTCCATTCTTCCTGTCTACTGGATGGCTTTGGTTCCGATCCCTCAGTCCATTCTTGATAAGCTCAGACGCATGATCTATTCTTTTCTGTGGGGTTCTTCATCCAAGAACAAGAAGTTCCATCTTGTGGACTGGCACATTTTAGCACGCCCGACTACCCTAGGTGGATGGGGCATTAAGCATCTATCTTGGTTCAGTCTCTCCTTGAGATTAAAAAGCTTCTGGCTGGCTATCAATGGCAAAGGTATTTGGTTTTAGCTTTTGTTTGTTAAATATCTGAAAAGAATACCTCTGCATTCCTGGCTCCGTAAAAAGTTGTTTTCTCCTCGAAGAGATTCTGTTATCTAGAAAGGATTTCTCCTTACTATATCTTGGCTTGGTAAAGGGTTAATCTAGAAAGTCCGTAATGGGTCTTCTATCTGACTCGGTGTGGATTCCATCGTTGGTTTAGGGTCTTCCTTTCTCCTCCCTCACGATTTGCGGGACTCTTTGGAAGATTATGGTATCTATACATTGGATCATGCGCGGAATCATACTCCACTTGCTTAGAACTATTGGTTCTTGGCACATGACCTGGAACTTCAGGGAGATTGGAAATTATTATGGGATAACTTCATTAGAGGGATGGAATGTGGAAGGATTCACCTTTCTGATAACTGTGACTCTCTTTTATGGGTACATAACAATTATGTGGGTTCCTTAACTGCAGCTACATGTTATGATTGTATTGATTCCTCGTATTGTTCTGAGGATCAGACCTCTATTCTTGATTCAATATGGAATCTAAATATCCCTTTGAAAATTGGATGCTTCATTTGGCTTTCGGGTAGGGGTCGCATTCTGACTTGGGATCAATTGCAACACTGGGGTCTACAGGGCCCTAGTAGATGTGTCCTCTACTGTTTGGGTGCATAGAATACTCAGCACCTCTTTTTGGACTATTCTTTCACCATTGATATCCTTTCCTACTATGCAGCTCGATTTGGGTTTTCTACTCCTCATTTTGTATCTGTCTCATCCTTTCTAGAATACTAGTTCAGCCATATCCCGTTCTCTGCACACTTCAAATATCTACCGATTTTCATTTTTCTGGTGTATTTGGAATCTTAGAAATAGATGCTTATTTGACAATAAAGTTCCCTCTGTCCATGCACTTATCACTCAGATTGATAACCTTATGCACTTATACCCAGTTCCACAACACAAGCAAAGATTTAGGAATATTGGTCTGAGTCCCATGTTGAATTACCCTTGTGGCTTTTTTGATGGGGCTGCTGCAGGAAATATTGGTGGTGCTGGCTTTGTGATTCATCTCAATGCTGATTATTGCATTAGTTTCTCCTTGGGCTGTGGAAGCAGCTTAAACACCAAAGCTGAATTACTGGCACTATGGGCTATTTTGAGAGTGAGTGAGTTGATGGGTTTACCCATGCACTCGATATTTGGAGACTCACTTGTCATTATCTCTTGGC